>WNLO01000047.1:0-195188 GCA_021398005.1 Sporothrix luriei | reverse complement strand
GGGCGGATGGGGAGGAACAAAGTAAGTGGTGGCGCGGAGCCTTTTTCCCCGGACCCGTTAACACCACTTTTTTTTTTTTTTTTTTCCTTTTTTTCTTTTTTTTTTTTTTTTTTTTTTTTTTTTTCTTCAAAAAGGAATGTCTACTCAAGCCGTCAAAAAGATAAACGGCATTATCAATATGGCAGTGCCGAGCTGGTTCTGCAACAACCCGATACCGTGTCTCGATCCACATTCCGTATGCTCGAAATCGACGGTGGAATCGTCATATTGGGTATTTTTATCACAAATTACAGGCTCCTGGTTAACCTTTTCCTTCGATCGTCGTCCCTGTTGGTTCGTCAAGTGTTTGGTCACGTATTTTGCTTTTCTTTGTTTGCTTCCCAGTCTTGCAGTCAACATGGCCCCCAATCCCACCCACTCTTCCACTGAAGCCATCACCAGTCCAGTCAGTCTGGTATTCAGAATCGAAAAACGACATTCAGCCTCTTCTGCTGCTTCGTCGTCCGGAAATGCTTCACACCCTCTTTTGTTCCTCGCCGCATATCAGCGTCTCCGTCTCCGCGGTTTCTGCCAGCTCAGACTTATTTATTTCTTTTCTTTCGTTTATTTTCGTTTACTTTCCTCGACATCGTCCCCTCAAAGCCCAATTCGGCGAGATGCCTGCATCCACCTGCATCCAACAGATATCTTCACGCCAACCGGTCCACTTGTACGTGTCCAAAGCAAGGGGTGGCAAGGTGAAAGGTAAACAGTCGAGCAGCCCTCGTCGGTGGCCAGCGGTCTCCCGAGCAGTGTCATCATATCACAGCGTCACATAACACGCCAACATCGTCTGATAACTGGAATGACCATACATGGTAAACGAGGAAAACGAAAACGAAGAATAAGAAAGACAACATTTCTATGAAACGTCCTTCATTCTCGATTCACCAGTCAAAATTGAATTCTCTGGTTTGATTTGGACATGACTCTCATGGGATGGAACCGGTACGCCTTCTGCATCTGTAATGCATTCCTTAATCTCTCCTCTGTACTTATCCTCTCGTCTCCTCTCGTATCCTCTCGTCCTCTCATCTCCTCTCGTTCCTCTCTTTTCCTCTCATCTCCTCTCTCCCCACCTCTCTCATCATCTTCCCACCCTCCGGCTTCGCTTTTCGCTTCCCCGCCGACCTTTCCCTTCTTGTCATCTCCTCTTGTCCTCGGCTCGTCTTGCCTCTGGTTTGTCTTCCTCGTACACATCCCCCTTCCATATTTAGCCACCGCCCCTGAGCCGTCACCTCATCGTGTCGTCACTACACGTAACGTCTGTTGGACGGCCGTCGAGTGAGAATCGTCACCGGTAATCGTCGTAGAGCCCCAACTGGCGTATCCTACTGGTCCACAAGACAACTCGTGCATCGACATCGCCGTCCAGTCTCCGTTTTGGGCGAGGATGGTCTACACGTCGGTGTGTGATGGATGTCGCCGAGACGCGTCTGGTCCAGTCCAGTCCAGTCCAGCCCAGGCCAAGTCAAGTCGAGTCGTGTAAGCCGCGGCGCCATGGCTGCGATCGGCTGTACGTGGCCCGCTGGGGAACCAAAGTAGGTCTCAAGACGGTCATCTGCGGCGGCATCAGCCTACCTGCCTACCCTTCTGTTCCGTGTCTCCTCCTTCTATCCGTGTATAACAGGACGTGGATATCCCCCTTTTTCTTTTCCTGACCACCCTCTTTCCCTCGCGGCTCTACCTGCCCGCTATCATTTGCTGCGGCATCCTGTGCACACCCACTTCTCTCTATATCGCCTCTTCCTTCCGTCTTTCTGACCTACTTTTCTTTAGATTTTTGTCCTCGTCATTTTTATTAGTAGAATTACCATCTCATCTGTCCTTCTTCCAGGTGGGCACCGTGTACCTGCCTGGCATATCTCCTTGGCACTGGACACACGGTCTGTTCCTGTCATCCTTCTCACACCATCTCGTTTTCTTTGTCACTGTCTTCCTGTCTTCACTTCACACCACACACCCTTCTTCTCCATGTCCATCCTCGACGCCTACCCCGAGTATGCCTCGACGGCCTGCCTCGACACCCTGCGGCAGACCGACTACGGCTACCTCGACGAGCAGCACCACGTCTACCTCGACTACACGGGCAGCGGACTGGCCGCCCGCAGCCAACACCGCGCCCACACCGAGCGGCAGGCGTCGCTGGTGCTGGGCAACCCGCACTCGGTGAGCCCGACGAGCGAGTGTGCCACAGCCTTGGTGGAGGCGACGCGGACGCAGATCCTCGCGCACTTTGGTGCATCACCGGACGAGTATGCCGTCATCTTTACCGCCAACGCCACGGGCGCGGCACGTCTTGTGGGCGAGGCGTACCGCTGGGGGGGCATGACGACGGGGCCGGGGACGGGAGCGAGACCAAGGAGCGGGTGTGGGAAAGGGCGACGGGGCCGGGCGGAACGGCGTCTCGTGTTGACGGCGGACAACCACAACTCCATCCATGGCCTGCGGGAATACGCGCGGCGGCAGGGCGTGGCGACGGCGTATGTGCCGTGTCGGATGCCGGACATGGACGTGGACGAGACGGTGTTGATGGACGTCCTGGCGCCGGACGGTGGACCAGCGCCGAGGTCTCGGGGGAAATCAAAATCAAAGCGGAACGGGTGGCGGCGGTTCTTGAGCAGCGTCTTGTGCGGACTCTTTGGCGAGAACGAGGACATGGACGAAAAGGATGTCGAGGTTGAGGACGACGGCGCTGTTGATGGCACCACAACCGCCGTCGCCTCCTCCTCCTTTGACCATCCCCACGACCGCGGCCTCTTTGCCTACCCGGCCCAGAGCAACTACTCCGGCGTCCGCCACCCCCTGGACTGGATCGCCGCCGCCCAGCGCCGCGGCTACGACGTCCTGCTCGATGCCGCCGCCTACCTGCCGACGTCGCGGCTCGACCTGGCCCGCGTGCACCCGGACTTTGTGCTGGTCAGCTGGTACAAGCTGTTTGGCTACCCGACCGGCGTGGGCTGTCTGGTGGCGCGGCGCGCGGCGCTGGCCCGGCTGGACCGGCCGTGGTTTTCGGGCGGCACCATCCGCGCCGTCAGCGTGGGGCTGCACTGGCACGCGCCGGCGCACCGCACGGAGGCGCAGTTTGAGGACGGCACGGTGAATTTCCAGGCGATCCCGGACGTGGGCGTGGGGCTCCGCTGGCTGGCGGCCGATGTGACGGGCAGCGAAGACGCCAGGCGTGGTGAGAACGCCAAGTGTGGTGAGGAAGCCAAGCGCGGTGCGGCCACACCGACAGACCGCCTCACCCTGGTGGCCGTCCGCGTCCGCTGCCTGACGGGCTGGTTCCTCGACCGGCTGGTCGCCCTGCGCCACAGCAACGGCCGCCCCATGGTGCGCCTCTACGGCCCCGCGCACTGCCGGCCCGACGGCCGCCACCGCGGCGGCACGGTGACGTTCAACTTTGTCGACACGGCGGGCGCGGTCGTGGACGAGCGCATTGTGGCGCGGGCGGCGGCGCGGGCGCGCATCTCGCTGCGGACGGGCTGTTTCTGCAACCCGGGCGCGGGCGAGGCGGCGCTGCAGTTTTCCTGGGCCGACATGCGGAAGCTGCAGGCGCTGGCCATGCGGAGTGTAGGCGGCGGGGCGCGGGACGTGACGCGGCCCGACAGCGGGTATGAGGAGGGCATGGGGCCGTCGGAGGTGGAGGTGATCGCATCGCCACAACCGTCGGCTGCATCGGCTGCATCGGCGGCGTCAACCAAGTCGATGCCGTCGACATCGACATCGACATCGGCAACCCGAGACAACAGCGACTGGCCCGTCACGGGGGCCGTCCGCGTGTCCTTTGGCATCGCGTCCAACACCGCCGACGTCGACGCCTTCTTCGCCTTTGCCCGCCGTGTGTTCCGCGACCGGGCGAGCGACAACTCTGGCCTTGAGCCGCGGATCGAGTGTTGATGTGTTCATGGGGTATGGTGTTGGGAGACTGGCGGTTTGCGGTTGTTCTCTTCAGTGTATTTCTCAGTCTTTCTTTGTTTTGTTCTATTATAAAAAACAATTTCTTTCACTGCAGATATTTGCTTGCTCATAGTCATCCTGATATGGTGCAATAATGCGATTGTGATTATTCTTGCTTGTAGGAAGCTAGAGGGAACTAAACAGGCCAGGTCAGGGCTAAGACTAAGGATCGGAGGTCACATGACCTCGATCCAACACATCCCTTGTCCTGGCGTCGGCGTTTGTGTCGTCCATCTACGGGTATCACATTTTTCGTGTTGCATCACATTTGCAGCGATAAATACCAGAAAGGTCAACGTCAACGGCCAGTCAACAGCGACAAATTTGTTTGTAAATTTCCAACATCGATTCCAATTGAACGATAAACAAAAACAGGTCATGAACAAAAACGACAGCACAATGACCGCCGACACCCGTCGTCCGTCATCTTTCCGATCCCCAATCTCCAATCTCCGGACGTGGTTCGGCTTGGTGGGAATGGAAACCGGCCTCGGGGCCGAGCATCAAGTGCATCAGCGCACCATCGACATGGTTGGGAATGTCGAGGCGGTTTATTTGCCGCAGCTGGAGCAAGAGCCTAGATGTGTGATGTGTTAGAATTCGATTGCGTTTTGTACATGTTGTCTTGGCAGAAGCAAAGAACCTACAGCTCGAGCCGCAGTTGCAGGAGGAGGTGCCAGAGCAGCCGCACTCGCCCTTCATCTTGACGGTTGGTTGTGGTGGGGGTGGTTTAACTCGCAAGAGAGAGAATGGTGGGCAACGTCAAGTATGTTGACGATGTGTTGCTGTTGATGCGGTGTTATCAAAGGTGGGAGATG
Organism: Sporothrix luriei; assembly: GCA_021398005.1. Taxonomy (NCBI): domain Eukaryota; kingdom Fungi; phylum Ascomycota; class Sordariomycetes; order Ophiostomatales; family Ophiostomataceae; genus Sporothrix; species Sporothrix luriei. The sequence goes on along the minus strand of WNLO01000047.1, from coordinate 190,371 downwards.
TGTTTTTGTCTTTCTGTGTCTGTGGTCGACTTGGCGATGAAGGAAGAGAGAAACGACCTGGAAAGAGGGGGACACGGCCGCCTTATATCTGCGACGACTCGACACGAGCAGAGAGAGGCCCCTCTTTTGTCTACGCTACGAGGACTCGGCCGGCGGCGACGAAGACGCTACACTAGTGTGGTGATGGAGTGGTGGTGGTGGGCAGAAAGTACAAAGTCGAAAGTGAGAAGTGAGTCGAGAACGGAGGCAAGGGAGGGGCGTGGGTGGAGTGACTCGAGCCGATCGACGAAGAAGTACGGGTGCTGAAGGAGACAGAAGGCTTGACAGGGGCGTGGCGGCGAAATCGTGTCTCGCAAGAGGCAAAGTGTGACGAAGAGTACGGATACAAGAAGAGGGGGTGCGGGTAGATGGGTACAAAGTAGATTGTTTGAAACGCATGCCATGGTGGAGGGTGGGAAGCACTGGGACAATGGGACGTCGTCAGAAGAGCGAGCATGCACGGAACCGCGGAAATGCAGATGTGAGCATGTTAGTAGCGAGCACAGGTCTTGTCAGGTTGAAGTATGTCGTGTTGTCTCTTGTTTCTTGTTTTTTACTTCTTTTTTGTTTCTTTTTGCTTCCTTTTTTTTTTCTTCTTGGCGGTGGGTCGCGATTCGTCGGCGACACACGGGACTTGTCCGTATCTCTGTGCTTCAATGTCTGCTCGATGTCTTGCGACATACAGTCTCTGCAGACTACGTCGACGTCGAGGAGCTGCTGATGAGTTGAGGTTGACGAGTTGACAACTCCAACTGCCGACTGTGACTTACTACCAGAACGGCAAGTGGCGGCGACAAGAGAAAACTGGGGTTCTGTGTCGCTGAAGATCAGAAGTATCAGTATGTCTGTCCCCTGGTATTTCGTACGTCGTAGTGAATCAAGAACATCCACAGGCCTTCTCCAGGAGCGCGCGCTCTGACGGCATTCGATGTTAGTGGCTGTTAGCACCTGGTAGTGGGTGGATGAGGGGCACGGGTCGCTGATGCGCTAAGCAGATTCGGGCTAGGCTGTCCTAGATGTGCACCGCCCCTGTAACGCATTTTTTAAACTCTGCGCGATTTGCGCCGAAGGCTCAGCGGGTTAGGTGGTCAGCGGGTGCCAGTGGATTAACGATTAGCGCTTTCAGGCAGCAACAGTGCTGAACAGGACAACAGTGGGCCCGCGTGGTTTTTGCGGGTGGCCATGCCTCGTGCCAGGATGCCAACGTTCTGCGCGTTTTGTGCGTTGGGCGATGGTGACGTTTCCATGTTTGCGATGCAGACGACGAGAAGACTGAGATCGAATCAATCCAGCTGCGAGTGCTTTGTGCGTCTGTGTGTCTGCGTCTGTGCCCCCTTTCTCGCCGAACGTCCACTGGCATCTTCGCATCTTCAGCACATTCAGCACGTCTGACTGCGGGGTTACCGGTATGCTGTAGCGTGGCGAGCGTGGCATACGTGCAGTTCTTCAGCACTTTGAATTGTCCCACTTTTCTGAAAGGAGCATGCAACTTGCAACGTGCAGCAAGAGACGGCGAGCGCCCACAAATAGGACGCAGCGACGGCAATGGCAACGGCGACTACAAAGTACACAGCAACATTGTGAGATGTGATCAGAGGCTATCATCGGCATCAGGAGCGAAGGATGCCTTGGAGTGTCAACTTCTGTTCAGCCCACTTCCTCCTGCTTTCCACTGTTTCACAAAGGGCTAGCTTTGTCCTTTACGGCGTCCTGGCAGTCGTACGGGGCACATAATCATCGTCGGTAAAGAGTACGTAAACCGTGGCGGCCAACGTGGGAGGCAGCGAGCGGCGTGGCATCCTCGCGGCGGCATCCTCGCGGCAGCTGAACGACATCCCGCGGCGTGGGACAGACTGCCGGGCAGGCAAGGCAGATACGAAGGAACGACACGGGCTTGGATATCATACGGAACGAGAACGAGAAACAAGATACGGGCGTGGACCTTATCCTTACGGACCAAGACATCATGAACGGGCGCGACAGCAAGTCTATCTTCTTCCACTCGGCAATATGGCTGCTTTCTACTTCACTCTCTAGCATGTACGACGTATTACCGTCGATGCACCTTTCCGTAGTCCTTGTTCACAAAGTATTGTATCTGCACCGACCGGATCGCCGCAGGAAAGCAAGCGACAGCACGATCCAGTGGACCTTGTCAGTCCGTGGCACCTCACGCTGTGCGCAGTTTATGTCGTGTGCACGTTGTGCGTCTTGCATCTTGTCTTGTCTGTGCATCCTGAGCTTGCTTTGTTCCTCCCCTCCACCGGGTGCTATCCGATCGTCTTTGCACAGCAGACTTTCATGCAGGTGGGAGAGCACAGAGATGCAGTGGAGGTTGTCGTACGGCAGGCCACTCGAGAGAGAAGTCCAAGACGCAACGACGAAACGACCACGAGCCCAGTGGAAGGGCCGAGAGTAGCGGGAGGGAGACTGCAAACGATGATGTGGGCTCGCCTCGAAGAAGGATGCAACCAGACCGGTATGGACAGCACGAACTGCAGGGCCACTCCAATTTATTTCGAGCACATAAGAGAAGGTAAAGCATGCAGCTGCAGCTCGACAACGAAGGTAAATTAACGAGCCGCACGGAATACTTTCCTCTGCTGTGAGTATGGAACGATCAGCCTATGCACCACGGCCGTCTTTTGCCTTCCGTACGTCTTCTTTTTTTTGGCCCTCGACAACCAGCACTCATCTATCCGTCTCCCGTCAGTCATTGAAGCCGTCCCCACGCGTAGGAGTGCCTGACTTCTTCCCACGCTGCATCCCCACGTCCGTATTCTCGTTCCTCGCTTCTTTTTCTCATCCATTGTCCTGCTTCGGGTAGGTCGTTCCTCGCCACCATCACAGCTCGGGAATTCGGCCTTCAGCATGGCGCGTCGTTGGACAGTCTCTCGTCACCTCCCCCTTGCGGAGTACATTCCGTTGCATCGACCCCACGTCTGTCCCGTCCCAAGGAAACGAGAGGCCCAATAAGTCGGCCTGTCGACAAATGAGGTGTCCTCAAAAAACGTGCTCATACTGAACGAGGATGCATCCAAGTCAGCCTGCAAGCCGCTGCTGGTTGGTCGATGGCACACACATGTCAGGTGCCGCCACATCGACGCAGGACAGATGGAGTGGAGGGGGCGGCAGACTGTAACATGCGAAGCAGCCGAATGGGGAAACCCGGTTGTAGAGAACAAGCGAACAGCAAGGATACACTCCGATGTCTATCCCATTTCGGCTCTGACAGAGTATCGTAAAGTTCATAGAGGACTGCTATGAATGAAACTGAAGCGCGTGAGACGACGTGCCCTCGAATGGTGATGGTGCACGATGTTGATCAGCAATGGACTGAGAGGAACGTCTTTGAATATTAGCTGGAGGTGTAAAGATGTCGAACGTCAAAACAGAAACCGATCTTCATGTGAATCGGAAAACTAGGATATAAATATGCAGCAGACAATCTGGAATAAAGACAAAAAAATAGAATGGATACAGAGCGCACGCAGAACTCGTCGCCCTATGCATCTTCATTCCATCTCCACTACGAGCTCCTTGGTCTTGTTTTCCCTTGGCCTGATAGCATCCTGAAAGTAGACTGCATTAACACTCATACGTCCTCTGCTCATCAGATAGTTGACTCCATCGGTGTATTGATCTAAGCAAGTCGCGAGATACCCCTGAGAACGACCTGACCGTCATGGATTGCTTCTGACCTCTGATATCGGATCAGTGACTTGGTCACATCTTTAGTGTAGAATACATCATTTTGGCGTCTGTGCCTGTGTCACTCTGTCACTCCCGTCTTATGCAGGTCCTTTGTCTGGTGACATGCTGTTGACATCCCGCTCAGCCTTGCGCGAAGATCACCACGAGACTTCACTTTAACATGATTTGTTTCTCAATATTCTTTCAGTGTGCTGTTGACCATGAGTATGGCTCATTTCATGTCTGCAGTTTTGACGCTCACTTTATTTATTTATTCGGTAAATAGGATACAGAATTTATCTTCCAATTATCGATGATTCGTTGATTTTCGTTTGTTTACAGCTGTTTGGCGTCTGATATTTGATTGTTTTTCACCACATACTCAACTCCCCATCACAGTCTTTTGACAACCTCATTTACTCACCATGACACAGCATTCACCTTTGTTTGCAACGATTCTGCGGCATTCCACCGCCTTCTTGCCCCTCCAGCTCCAGGTATAAATAGAGAGGACCGCCCCCCTTCATCTCTCCAAACTCTCCCTCCTACACTCTCTCCCTCCTCCACACACTCTCTGCGACTCTCCATGTCCTTCCCTTCACCCATTTGTATGTCCTCTTCCAAAACGACATGCATTTGATCCGCGTTTCTCCGGGCCCCCTTCAAGGCCCCAGGTCCACGTCCAATAGGATATGGTGAACTCTCTTGTGACTCCTTCCCGTCGTGCGGGACAGAACGATTGTATGAAAGTCGACGTTCTCAGCAGTACCGGACTTTCACATCACTTTGAGACAGAGTAGCGAGAGTACGTATGATGCCACGATCGTATTAGTGGATTTGTTTTTGAAGCCGACATTGACATTCATTCCAGGTCCTATCTTCTCGGTTTTATGTCGTTGGCTGTCCTTTTCCACTAATGTAAAGATTGTTTGACAATAGAGCATCCTTCTATGGCATGTCGACACCCAATTTCTCTGCCCAACATGGACCTGGCCTTTGTCATCGTTAATTCATTTGGCGCGAGACGCCAAGATGAAGCACTTTGGCCAAGCACGTGTTTTCTCCAACAGCTGCCGAAGCTCACCTACAAGACGTCCTCACGCACCTCAGCGCCGACTGAGTCCTGCCGAGGATACCGGAGACACTATGCTTCCCGGGATCGGGGACAGAGACGGGCCATTCAAGCTGTGCTTGTCAAATAGTCGCCAGCTGCAACAGCGTGGCATTCCTTTGAGATACGTAGCGTCGATCAGATGAGCGACCGCTTGCAGCCGTTCATGCAGGGACGCAGAGGTGATGGCCGACGACAAGTACCTTATAAAAGAAGAGCAGGACGACGACGAGTGCACTATGACCCTCTCCAAATGTATTTGTGGCGAGGAACCACGTCTACCACCCGACAGCAACATTGTAACCCAAGTCACTGCGCATGGTCAGCAATACTCACTATGGCCTGGCATACGGATCCTAATTTCAATTTCAAATCACGGACTTGGGTTGTCAAAAGGTTCTGAGACGCCTGTTTAACGCATCAGACCTGGTAGGAGCCACCAGAAAGTACAGTCTCGATCTGCGAAAGGCAAAAACAAAGAGACCGACTCAGCAATGGACCACGGCGCATTAGTGTCCGGAACTGCCAGGGCCACGAATAAATCAAAAGAACGCAAACACGATCGCAAACAACCACCAACAAATCGGCTACACGCCAACGCTCGAGCAGCCCGGCGCCATATTATGCAGAGCCAGCAGAGACTTTTCCATGACGTGATCTTGTCGTGTAGACCAGAACCATCTTCGAAGACTTTCGCAGATGATATGGCTGTGGTAGCCGAAAAAAAAGTTCACTTGCACGTGGTATTTGAAGACGATCCTTGGTCAACAACTATATCGACTTGGGCAGCAAACTGCCGCGAATAGCAGTGATATGAACAAGAGTCTCAGTTCGCCGTTAAATAAAAACGTTAATGGACGCTGCAACCAGATGCTATGTCAACAAGAAGACTATTCTTGCCCAGCAATGAAAGTCGTCGCTTCGTGGCCAGCGCGTCTATCGTGACCATCGACTTCCATGACTTCCCGACAACAGGTGGGACAGATAAGTATCGGCACTTGATCAAATTTCGGTGCCTTTGGTAGCCCGTTCAACGAGCAGAGCTATATTATATCAGAGCAGCTCGGTCGCTCAAAAAACATTCCTACGATAAAGGAGTCGCATCCAAGCCTATCGATTGTTGTATTGATCCGGACGGTTCCACCTATGGACTGGCCGGAGACCTACATACGACTCGATTGTCGATGAGAATGAAATGTTGCGGGACAGACTGCGATCGGATGCAAAGTCTACCGCGAAGCAGACTTGTCCACATCGGAAAGCGAACCGGAAATGCACAGCAGCGTCGAAGATACAGCAAATGAGAATACAGGGGAATCGCCAGCTGTATCTTGGCTCCACGCAATGAGAATTCCGCAGCTTCCACAAACCGAAAGCGACGACATGGATGATTGCAACAGTATGATACCGACCGTAATATCAACCCAGAAAGTCTTTTGGTGAGACCAGTACGGGGCAAAGAATATGCAAGTCTGGTCGCATGCGGCGACGTCTCGAAAGCGGGATCAATCATGATGATGGTCACATTGTGCACAGCTTTGAGGAAATAATCTACGGTCAAACTACTTGAAGACCAAGTCCGGGACCAGCTGCACGTCTATGTCAAGACTGCCAACTGAAGCTACGGGGAGGAATGGGAAGCGTGCAACTGGCTGTCCCTCTGACTCTGCCGCCATAGATTCGTCTCCGGCAGGCCTCTTTCTCGGCTGTTCTGCACCGATCAGCATTGTAGCAACCATTTTTATGTTTTCTGTGAGGTACGACGACATAGTCCCCCCCACAATGTACGACTGTAAATTTGCGACCGGAAGCAGTTCAAGCAACGTGACAACGAACAATAGAAACGGAGACAGTGACATGTTCCCAGGAGGTCCCATACACCTAGCATCTGCCATGGGAACATAAGAAGACCAGTTTGTACCGGTGGTTGATACGGCGAGGATGTTCCAGCGAATCGATGTCGAGGTAGAAGGATGGCCTCTTCTCGCTTTTACTGCCTCGGACACGCTCGGTCCCGGATCCTCTGGGCTGTATGCATGTCTTAGTCCACCATGACTATGGTTCAGTTCGTCACTATTGGTCGGTATGCCACCGAAAGAGAAATCTCGCCCAAACAAAGACAAATTGAATGGGGATCACCTCCGAATCACGACTCTCGACTGCCATGTCTGTCGAAGAAACGGCCATTATATTTTCACTTCAGTTCTTGTTTGTCGGCTGGTGATGAGTCAAACATAACATAGCAGCAGCTGCAGAAGAATGTCTCCCAATATGTCGACAAGGAGACCGATGTGTGGTTCCCTACTTCGATGGCAGACGCGGCGTAGTATCGCCACATTTTGCCAGCAGAGTCAACACGAACAAATGGCGCGGCACAACACCCCGGCTACCAGTCCCGGTTCAATTAATGTGTCGAAATCTTGAAACGGACACGCATTATGGCCCGGTTTCCCATCTTACACTCACAACGCCAGTCGAGAGGTCGGCCGATGCAGCAGACGTGCTGGTGCAACTCGATAGCAACGACTACTGCACATCGAGCCGCTTAGGATGTCTTGTCGTGGCAGCATTATGAAGGCCACGAGAGGCAAAACGTGGCCATCACGACGTTGACGAGAAACATGTGCAAAGTCTACATCAACTCACGGTCTGCTGGGCATTCGCCGATGACTATATCAAGAACATCGCCGGACAAGTCGAGACATACTATCGGCGAGAAGGATAGCGACGCTAGATGTTGGCATCGCTCACCCTATATCAGATCCGTAATTATTCTGGGTTCGTCACCGACAAGCACTATGAAACGCATGAGCAGGGCTGTCGGTATGTGTGCACATGCAACAAAGAGTGGACGCCACAGGTGTTGCGACACGTCCTCAAGAGTCTCTGCGTGTTTGATGATCAATAAAGCAACGACCATGCTGCCCCGCAAATCAATGTGGCAACACCTACTCCGTTCTCGACGTCGTTCTTCTCCGATCAGAGAGAGTCACCCACGCTACAGGCATACCATACGCGCGTTGTCGCAACGCGTCACTACGAGGGCCTCTTCGGCTTCATCGACATGTAGACGACCACCATAGACTGGTTCGCCATCGTTGCCAGCCGCTGGCACTCGGTCAATTATCGAAGCCTCACTATAAAGAAGATGACCGTCTCCTAGGTCTTGCGTGTCTTAACCGTCTGTCCAAGACTATTGGCATGAAAAGGGACAAGATATAACAACGACACGATATATCAAATTACAAGTCATAATATCCAGCTGGGCGAGTCAAAGAGCACGTTATGACTCCGACACAATATATCAAGTTACAAATCACAATATCCAACTAGGCGAGTCGACAATGTCAACGTCGCCCTGGACCTTGCCCTACTTGACAAATTCCCCAACATTTGCATCAACCTCGTCGACCATTCGCCGCCTATGATATATAGACACGCAACTGGGCTCATCAACACAAACATGGATGGGGCATCTGGATCTATTAGGATCTCAGGACCAACACACGTAAATGGAATAAACGATAACAGATTCTAATAATAACGAGATCGACATACTTTGGAAGCTGTACTGCACTGTATACCTTCGCTTCATCAGCGTAACCTGGTGCAACGTCTTCATGGCTTTGTGAATTAGTGGGTCAGGTAACCGCACGTTGAAACCGTGTCGTAATCTTAAGGTAGGGAATATCGAATATAATAATACTGTTCTATTTTTACAAATTTATTAGCCAATGTTAATGTTCCTTAAAGACCGTGCTGGCGGTGGTTTTCAACTGCAAAGGTATTGTAAAAAACGAATCTCAGTGAATTTTATCACTACAAGTAGTTGAAATTACGATGACATGGAATAAAGTTGTATCCAAATTCGTGAATCTTACTCCGTCCTAGATGGCGCTTTGAAAATATTTATCTATTCTATACGAAATAGAACCATACGATACGCTCCAAGTCCGGTGTTACAAATCGCTGTTACTAAGTTGGCTGTCTTCTTCATAGGAAACTGTTTATGCATAGCCTTCTTTTTGGCACGTTGACGAATAAGGAGCACCGAAATGGAAGACAGAAGTCTATTTCATAGCATGCAACCAAGGATGCCTCAACAAATCTTCTGCCGAGGGCCGGTCGTCCGGGTTGATCTTCATCATCAAACTGAGAAACGATCCAAACTCGTTCCGATCCTCCTCATTGAGTCCTGGCATGAACGCTTCCGACTCCAGCGGCGGTCGGTCGATGGGCTTGAATTCATTGGGCATCCCTTCGTCGTCAAAGATGTCCTGGACAAGATGTTGGTTCCCGCGTGCCAAAACCTCCTTTGGAAAGGGGCCAAACAGATGGGTAATCTCGGCTAGATGCCTTTTCAGCTCGTAATGGCCGTCCGGTGGCACTCTGCCGTCAAACATGCGCACCGCGCGGTAGAGCTCCAAAAGAAGTGCGCCCAGGTTCCACCAGTCTGCGGGCATATCCCAGGGTGCTTGAATCAAAACTTCTGGGGCGCGAAGAGCGACAGGCTGGATGTGCTCGGTGAGGTGCTGTGTGGTCCAGCTCGCTACCCCCCAGTCGCCAAGGACAATATCAAACTCGGCGACCCTCCTCGAGTCGGCTTCGCCAAAGTAGTAGCCACGAAGAGGCTGGGAGGGAACCGGGGCGTATCTCTCTTCGTTTTTGTCTTGTTGAGGGGGAGGAACGTTGACGAGGTACCGTGACTCAATGAGAGAAGAGTCTCGGAACTTGACAAAAATATTGCTCGGCTGGATATCTGCAGTTGTCTGTTAGCCTTCTGGAAGGGAGGCTACGGGAGTTGGTCATAGGGATCTCACGAGAGTAGAGGATGATATTAATATAAAAAAGAAGAGAAAAGAAAAAGAAAACACACCTGTGTGGATGACATTGTGGTTATGAGCATAATGAACGGCCAAGACGAGTTGGATGGCGAACCTGCGCATAACCGAGTATGGCAGCCTATCTTCCTTGAACCACGCACCAAAGCTCCGCAAAGTTTCTCCCATGAGCTCAAATACAAGGCACACATGGGTTCCATTGGGGCCGTTGTGCTCAAAATCATCGACGAGGTGGCAAATATAGGCGTAGCCGGCGTCTCCCTTGTCTCCGTCGCGAAGATGCTCAAGAATCTCTTTCTCGAAAATGGGACTGTCTCCGCCATACGACTCGGCACTAAGCACCTTGAGCGCCCGGAATCTGTGCTCATCATCGTCCCTAAATACCATCATTTCATTATCGTTGGTATCAGCCACAGCCCATTTCTCGAAATTGACATGAACTTCGTGCCAGACCACCTTGACTCACGATTTTGTCATGTCTCGGACCAGCCAGACCGTCGAGTACACTCCGAATCCAATCTTGTTCAAGACTTTGTACTTGTCCGCATAAACGTCACCGATGTAGACTGGGTGGAACCCACCCGCGCGGTACGCATCGGCGCCTTCTTCAATGTTCCTTGGAGCGATGTCTGATTTACGTGGCGTCTCGTTCCGTGAACTGGGCCGAGATGTCGGGATTTCAACCTCATCCGAAGCCATGGTGAAAATGACGAAGAGGACGCTGGTGCAAACCAAAGTCTGGCAGGGGCGCGTTTTCCGTTGCGCGAACTGCCCAAATCGAATCCGAGTTGGCGAGTCAGCGATGTACGTGATAAGAAAACGGCGTAGACTTTGCCTGCTGAAACAATGGTGGCTGCGGGGTGGTGCACTAAGAGGCACCAATAATTGTGGGGTCTGTATGTTACTAAGCCGGTCGCCTTTTGTCTTTGCATCAACTTGATTCAGCTCACGGTGTTTTGGCGAAGCAGAATGAAATGAAATATTGTGTTTGCCATCTTCTGTATAGAAGGATGCGGTAAACGACATATCCTAATATAGATCAGGTGGTAAAATGTTACGCGTCTGGCTGTGAATTGCTGCTTGAGACGTCCACTAGTACCCTTTATTTCCCTGGCGGTTCTGCCTGTCGTATATTGGCAAACAGGGGACTAATACACCAATTCTCCCTACCCACCTCACCCAATCATACAGCAAGCAAGTTATAGAAGGAACGTAGACAAAAATAGTCACGGCTCTGCGAGCCGGGTTGTATGTCAACACTACCTGATGTGGGTGACATTCCACCACCCACATCGTCGTCGGCGCTTCAGCATCCTCCAATATTACTGGCGAGGCACTCAAAACTCCACATATAAGCGCTCAGGTCCGCTTGGGAGGCCCAACCGAGTTTAAAAAAAGAAACAAAATCAGAAACACAGGGGAACATAGGGATCAGTGCTACATTCAATAATTGTATTTGCTGAACGACCTCCCATGGCCAGTGGGCGAATAACGATCAAACATATCATGATACAATTTATTATATATACGACAAACGTCCCCAATGACTTCTCTGGCGAGGATATGCTGTAAGAAAGGTCGTTTGTAGCAGATATAACATTTCTTCTACTTTTTTTTACCCGTCTACCGAAAGATGCATTTCTACGAACAATGGCTCCTCCTATCTCTCCCACCGCTATCTCCTTTACGAACGAGCTTAAAAGATCCGATTCTGCCGAGTATGAGGGGGCCTGGCGCGATGAAGAAATATGTGAATGTGAACTAGGATGACAATGTTGGCGGCAACGAAATAGTCAAAGTCGCCGGCAAGGTTAAGCTCTGGAGCATGGGCGGGAATGTGGGGGTATACATAGTCGCCTAGAAAAAGTTGACGGCGATATCTTGGGACATGCTGACATGAGCGGTAATTTTTCGATGATATTCGTCTTTAAACAATGCCTTTCCCCGGGGAAGGGAGGGGGGTGTTGGTTTGGAGAATGGCAGCATGTAGATAACGGAAGAGGGTGATGCAGGCCACTTCAACGGACTTTGTTGTTAGGATCTGATTAGACAAAGGTAAAGTTGATCAATTGGTAGTCACAAGAGACTTGCAAAACATTGGAAACCGGCAATATCGAAACACTGTGGACAAGTATGACGTAGAACGCGATGGTCTTGGGTGCCGCGCTGCTTCTAGGAAACTGTAGACTAAAGTGTTTCTTTTCTCCAACCCATTTCCCGGTGGCAGTGTTGGCCCACGAGAATGGTAACAGCGAAACTGTGGCCTCCCCCTTTTCATTCGTCATCCAAGCCTCTCCTCTCCAATGGTCCCAATGCTGCTCCCCACGTTTTCCTCCCGGCTGCTCGGACGTGCTTCGGGGCATGCCCTTTGCTGTCTTATGTCTGCATATGTGCTTCCATATTTGTCAGATCCTTTTTCATGCATCCGTGGATGTCCAGTGGTCCGACCATGGCGCAGTGGACCCAGAAGAGACGGCAGCGTCATTAAGGATGATGTACAGCCAAATGCCCGAACAAAACAAGTGCATCCTTTTGCGACTCACTGTACGTCAGTCATCCCGAATGAAACAGAAGACGGAGAACACCCTTTTGCTTCCACCTCACTCCCCCCTCTCCACGCAACATGGCACTCGCCGAGCTATCCGATGCTGATGCCTGGGCTCATATCTCGCGGTCCAGGCCCTGTCAAGAACGAATTAATGAGACATTGTGATCCATTGCGGTCCAAAGTGGCCCATCGTATAAACAGCCGAACCACGGTTACCAAGAATGGCCCTGGATTGGCAGGGCTGACCCAGCTCCTTCGACTCCGCCACAAAAGGAAAAAGTCAAACAATGGCAAACAACGCCAAAAAAGCAAAAGAGAGCAAGATCTGCCCTACATCGCACCGAGTTTGGACGATGACGGTCTAGACCACGAGTATTCTTTTCGTGGGGGCGCACAAGAAGTAGAAAAAGGCGGCAGAACAAGAGACACTCCATACGACGTATTCGTAATATTCCACAAGTCCCGGAGCTTTAATTCGGGAACTCGCAGGTAAGCACCGAGTAGGGCGTAGTTTCCGTACTTTGGCGCCGCCGCATCCCCTGCGCCTGCCCTGCATTGTAATACATGTATCTTACACAGTCCCGTGGGTCCATGGGCCTTGGCACCTTCCCGTGCCAGCCTTGGAGGGCTCTTTCTGCAGCACGTCTTCAAAACAGCCCTTTGTTTGGAAGGATCGCAGGGCTAAGCGAAGATCGTCAGACAGCGACTCTTCTGGACAACGGATCGGCTGGCGTGCAGACACCCATGGCACCTGGCTGGCAGCCACGAGGACACGGCCACGGGTGCGACAGGGTACAGCAGGGTGTATTTCGTACTACAACAGGTGTAACAGTCCTGCTCAACTCGCTCACATCGATATAAGACAACGAGGGCGCCCTCGACTGAAAAGACCATCGGACCTCCATCTCATCTCAATCGGTCACGATCACGACCACCGGTCTTCTTCAGCCAACCTAATTCACTCTACCTCTTTCTGTCCACCCATCCACCATGGTTGCTTACACCCGTGCGCTGGCCGGCGCCGTCGGCCTGCTCGTCCCCCTCTACGAGTATCCCACCGGCACCACCGCCACGGCCGACTGGACCGCCCTCATCGCCGCCATCGATGCCCACCCCCAGCTGCCCTTTTACGTCGTCATCAACGACGCCAACGGCCCGCCCTACAGCCCCAACCCCCCGGCTAGCATTCCCGACTGGGCCCCGTGGATCGACGCCCTCAACACCCGCAGCAACGCCAAGACCATTGGCTACGTCTACACCTCGCAGTCCACCCGTCCCTACGGCGACCTCACCGCCGCTGTCGATCAGTATGCCAGCTGGACCACCTCGGCCGGCTTCACCACCAACGCGTCGCGCTACGACATCCACATTGACGGCATCTTCTTCGACGAGATCGACACCGCGCCCGCTAAGCTGGCCGCCAACACGCAGCTGACGACCTACGCCAAGACGGCCTTGGCCGGCCGCGGCGGGCCCGTCGTGCTCAACCCCGGCACGCTCGTTCAGGCCGGCAGCGAGTCCCTCTTCGACCTGGCCGACAGCATCCTGCAGATCGAGACGTGCTACACCAACACCACCGGCGCCACCGACCCGGGCGGCATCGTGCGCTGCCCCACCGGCGGCTACACGCCCTTCACCCCCGCGCTGGCGGCCACCGTCGGCAACGCCGCGCGCTCGGCCAAGTCGAGCATCGTCGTGCACGACGTCTACGAGACGTGGTCGCCCTTTGCGCCCGCGTCGCTGGCCGCGCTGCAGACGGACATTGCCGCCGTCGTCCAGCAGGGCGTCCACAGCTTCTACTTTACCGTCTACGGCTACACCACCGACTTCACCGCCGCGCCGGCCAGCATCACCCAGGTCGCCGCCTATGCCGCCCAGCTGCAGGGCCTGGCCTGAACGGGGACGGCATCCTCTCCTCTTTCTTGTCTGGCCTCGCAACACGTCACAATCACATAGAAGTACACTGGTAGAGGCAAAGTGACAAAGTGACATACCATAGCATGTGCCAACCTAGCGTAATGATACAAAAACAACTGTGTGTGCGCTGTCCCATGTCCTAGTGAATAATCATGCTTTCGTGACTGTGTGTGCAGGTGCAATTTTACTACATCGTCTTCAGCGAGCCAGTAAGCTAGTCTAAGCTCATGAGTGCTTCGTCACCGTAGCCCCAGCTGCTGGTTCCGCCGCCACTACCGCGAGGCTTGACGCCCAGACTCGAACTCAGCATGTCCGCCTCCTCCTCGGCTTCACTGCTGCGTCGGGAGCGGCCGTTGTTGGCTGGGATCGCCGTTGCCGTGGCGGCTGTCGTCACGGCCGGCGCCACACTGCCCCGTGAGCTGGTGTCCGTCACGCGGCGGCGCAGACCAGGTGCGCGGAAGCGTGTAGACTTGGAGGACGTCGACATGATGGATGCCGTCTCGGCACCGTCCCCGCCGTCCACGCTGTCGGTAACGCCCACCGACGCGTCACCACCGCTGGCAATGCTCGCCGTCTTGGCGGGGGCCGGTTTGCTGTCGGCTGCACCGTTAGTGCTGGCCGCCCCGCCCGCATTGGTGCTCTCTGTGCCCGATGTCCCGGCCGTGTGGGTTGTCAGGACCGTGCCGGCTTGCGATGGTGCCGGCGAGGCGGGTCGTTGTGTAGCATCATCGGGTGCTGCGGTGCCATTGGCGCCGGCAGTTTCATCGGTTTGGGAGTTGGCCGAGGCTGCTTCGTCTTCGACGTCCACCTCTACCAGCTCGGCGTCGCGGTACCACTTGCGCCGGCGCGTCCAGCGCGTCCATCCGTCCTGGCCGCGCCGGCCGCCCTGCCATTTGTTGTCGTAGTACACCCAGCCCATGCGCCCGCCCTCGCCGTCATAGTCCCACGTGTCCATGTGCTCGCCGTGCGTCCCCGTCTTTTCCACCCGCACCGCGTCGTCCACCACACCGTCCACGCGCCAGCGGCTGTTCTCGACCCACCGCCACCGCATCTTGCTGCCGTCTTCGACTTCGGGCAGCTCAAACTCATTCTTGCTAGGCACGGCGTTGTTGTGCTCGTCCGTCCATGCCGGGCGCTCGTAGGCAAACAAACTGGTGGTCCACCCCAGACCGACCCACCGCCGCTGGTTCTCGTACAGAATAAACGTGAACCGTACACCCGCATCCTGCCCTGCGCGGGCGCGCCGAATCGCTTTCGTGAGTTCTGACTCGCGCGGCGTCGACAGCCGCCGTCCCGGCTTTGTGCTAGAAAGCTTCGACTGCAGCGCGGCGGCCGCTGTGGCCGCCGTCGTCGACGGGTCCGACAAGTTCGAGCCTCCAGCCGTCACATACGACGGTGCCTTAGACGGCCGCATGGGGCCCTCAAACTCGAGGCCCGTTACCAGCGCCGCAGTTCGCCGAATGCTGGCGCTGCGCCACAGGATCGTTCGGCTCACACGCATCACGCGCGAGTGCCACGTCAAGATGAGCGTGCCAAGCACCAGCGCTACGCGGCGCGTCGTCACAATGTGCATGGGCGCCAGTGTCAGCAGGTACCAAAATGGCGTGCAGAGCAGGATGCGCACAAACAGGACCGTCAGCGCCGGCCGCGTCGTTGCACTTGTCGCCGTACTCTGTGTTGACAGGAAATCCGTGAGCCCCAACAACGGCTCAAGCAGAAGGTTGCAGCGGGCGGTAAACTCGCCCAACGTATCGACAATCTCGTCAAGCGTCTTCTGGTGTCGTGCGCTGGCCACTGCCTCGGACGCGGAGCGCTGGTGGCCGTTGCCACCGCCGCCGCCGCCGCCGCCGCCGCCGCCGCTGCTGCCACCATTACCGCCAGCTTCGACGCTGCCGTTGGCCCCGCTGCGCCCCTTCCCAGATGTCATATGGCTGGCGCCTGCGCTGTCGAGGCTGTGATTCTTGACCCGAGACCGGATTCTGCCAATCGCCTCGCGGCCAGTTGACTTAGCATCGCCGCTCGAGTTGTTGCCACCACCGATGCCAAAGAGGAAGTAGCCTAAGCCACCGCCGCTAGTTGTGCTGCCACCACTTCGACCGTGGCTGCTGCTGCTGCTACCACCACCGCCGCCACCACCCACAACGCCGTCTTCGCTGCTCCAGCCGCTTGTCGACAACGGGCTGTACCGTCGGCCGTACATACCGCCAATCAGAGTGAGCACAAAGAGGATGGGGCCGGCCAGCCGAATGATTGTGTCGCCATACAGCACGACCAGCCACCACAAGAGCACGAGGAGAAAGCTCTCCCACGGGTCGCCCGTTGTCCAGGTAATCAGGCCGGCCAGCTTGTTGAGAGGGAGGAGGTACGGGTGGCTGTAGGCCAGCGCGCGTGTGATTTGGGGAGGGGTCGCGAGGAGGAGAGGCGATTTCTGGTGGACGAGGATGGTGCTACGGCGTTTCGCCGCCGCGGCAGAGGTGCTGTTGTTTTTGCCGGAGAGTGCGTTTGCGGGGGAAAAGGTCGCATAGGTCGGCTTCGGGTTAGACGAGCTGTTGTAGTAGGAGTCGTAGCCGCCGCTGCCGTTGCCGCTGCCGCCATCGCTGTGGCCATTGTTACCGCCGTCATGGTCACCAGACAGGCTGGGCGAAGCAGGACTGGAGTGGCCGTGTCGGTCAGACGGGTCGGGGCGGAGGAACGAAGAGCGCGGAGCGGACATGGAGAGCCAGGGCGTATCCTATTGGCAGAAAGGCCGAATTGCCCGAGTGTTAGAGGAGATCAGATCAATCGGTTCAATTAGGCAGACACGATGATGTCAGGGCATTCAATGGTACGCCCGTGAATGCCGCGACGATGTAACGACCATGAGAGGCCACATGGGAGAGATAATGGCGATTTGTGAATAAAGTACCGTTGAAGGTGGAATTGCGATGGGATGGTAGAAAGGAAAACAAAAGAGCTGGGAAGAAAGGTGAGGGTGTGTGAAGAGGAGGTGCCGAGCTTGCACGAGAATGGCTGACGTCGTTCAAGTCCGGTCGCTGCTGCCCTGCTGACTGGAGACTAGGTTGCGAGGCTTAAGGCCCACTTTTTCTGGGCGAACGCGGTAAAGCCTGCCCAGCCACTTTGCTGCCAGCCGTTTTTGGCTCGGGGCTTTGGCAGGTGCCTGTTGGTTGGGATCCACTGAGTCCCAGGCCAGCCGTTATCCCCAGCTTTCTGGTAACTCGGAGCGCCCAGAAACCGCCAAATTGGCCCGAAGGACCCCCCAAGACCGCCTGCGCCAGCAAAAATGGAGTGCATAGTGCAAAGAGAACAGTCGGGAGCATGAGCGACCAGTGAACAACTCAGGTGGCTTGCAAGGGGACGTGCTAAAGGAAAGCACGACCGATGGGGGCATTCACATGCAGGGACGGCACCCGACGAACGTGGGAAAGAAAGACCGTGAGGTACAGGCAGTGGCACGGGAACGGATAGGGAAGGCGAAATGAAGAACAGGACAAGGAAGGACCGTCTCCGGCAGAGTCTAGTGGGCAATTGCGCAACTTACAAAGGCAGCCATCTACCGGCGTCCGACGGACAGGTTATCGAGTCGAGCCTCGCCAACGAGAAACAGGAGCGCCTTTTTCAAGCCCCTCGCTGCCGATGGATCGAATGGGTCGCTCTTGAAATGTGTTCACAATTGCCGCCTCGAAGAAAGACAGGCCGGAGCCGTCGACATTGGGAGGGGAATATTCGAACGGAAAGTCGCGGGCGAAGCACGTGCCTGAAGCGCTGGGAGGGATTTCGGCAGAAGAAAGGGCTGGATTTGCGCGATGACGTCGGCGGGTGACGGGAGAGGGGGAGGGGGCCGTTTGCGAGAGCTGTACGGGGTAGTCGTCGTTGTCACCGTCGAGTAAAAAGTATGTTGAGGTGAGAGAATGCGATCGTGATCCGTTGCAGGATGTCAAAATGGGAAAGAGGTAGAAGAGACGCGAGGAAAGAACAATAGAAAACGGGGTATCCTCGTGACTCTCGTGCCTGCGTCTACTGTCCCGCCACTGGCATTAATGTTGGACTGCCCTGGCCAGGCCATGTTGGCAGCGTCTTGCGCCTGTCCGCCCACTGTTTCCGGGAGTCGCCCGCCTGTAGCCGACCCACACAGCGCACAATAGCTTACTTTTTTGTGTTGCGGCAAAGTGTCACGATTCACATGTGATTGCGCAGCCAGCATTCTAGTCTCGGAGAAGGTCGACTTGGATTGACAACAAACAATAACAAATCTATGAAAGAATATGTAGCAGATTGCTCTTTTCGTTTACTATTGGCGTGTAGGTGGTTACTTGCTGTTCACATCATAGTTTCCTTTTTTAGTCTTTTTTAGTTATTGTTAAAAAAAAAAAAAAAAAAAAAAACTGTTTTATGTACCACAGGGAACGATTATTCTTTGCGTATGTAGCTGAAATCATATGATATAAGGTGGAATTTGTTGAATGAATAGCCAGAAAGACAAGCGAAATACACAATCAACAACATAAGCAAACAACTATAAAAGTTCATCCGACCCCTGATGCATGTCTTAATACCAGCTCTTGGCAACAACAAATCGAAAACACGAATAAACAGTGTTGGTTCCAGTTGACGCCCCCGTCCCTTCTCGATCCAATAATCCATTAAACGAAAATCATGCTGCGTGGAACGCGTCCAGCAAGAACAAAAATGAGTAAACAACAAAGTAAGTGAAAAAAGTGATGGCATGAGAAAAAAAATGTATAGGTAGACTTCCGTCCAGCCCTGAATTGCTCTAGTGACAAGTAAGACCGAGAGAATCGCAGACTCACGCTTGTCATGCTTGGGAAAGGGGAGCCAAAGATGAAGAGTGCGATTGAAGCAAAGAGTCAAACAAAACAGTAAAGCGGTGACGGCGTACAGACCACTGCAAACTCAACACCAAGAAGAAACCCGTAGGGGACTGAAATCGATGCGAAGGCAGAGATGAAGAGCGAGTGATAAACGGGAAGACCAGTTGAGCAAATGTTGAAATGTTGGGCATCATAAGTTCGAATAAAGTCTTTGTGTCCATGACATAGCCGTCTCCATTGCTGGATAAAAGAGCTCCTGACTGCCCGCCATTCAAACGTCAGACGCATCACCCGAAGCCTTGCGAAGCAGCGACACAGGGATCGGGCTCAAGATGTGGCGATGCATCCAAGGATCGTCTTCGCTACCTGGGGATGGACTGCGCGTCTCCGGACGAATCATGATATAGGAGGAAGGCTCCTTGTCATCACCTTCGTCAAGGTTCTCAGGGTCATCCTGCGCTGTCTCGGGCATCTCGACTTTGTCATTGCTGAAGAAATTATCCCAACCGTTGCTGTCCGTGACATCGGGTTTCACATCGGCGTCGGTGAAGATTTGAAAATCGGCGGCACTGTCACGGGCATTGACAATCTCGTCCTCAGACTCATAAGGCTTTACGTTCCCAGTGTCTGACACATCGGATTCGGACTCCTCGTGATTTTCTTCGGGTCCGGCTTCATCATCATGGATGGCGCTAGTGGACTGATGCTGAACATCGGGCCGGAATGGCGACGCGAGCAGCTGGTTAGTGGCCGATGCGCTGGGAGCGGCCGGGGCAATGTCGACCTCCCGGGCAAGAAGTCGTGTCAGTTGACGGCACCGTGACCAGGATTCCTCACGAGCTTCAATCTCAGCTGGATCAACCGGCTCGGCGAATGGGGCATTGACTGTAGCGAGTTTTGTTAGGATAGATGGCTGGCAGCAGAGTCATAAAAAGAGCGCTGAGGGTGACTTGCAATCTGCAGGCGACTGGAAAAAGTACCTCCTAGTATTGGGAGGCGTGGCAGGAACAGGGGCCACATTTTCATCACCATATTCCGATTCCGTCGTGATGGGCTCTGTCCAACCGGGATCAAAGAAAGCGACTTCGTCGGTCTCATTTGTGTCTTGGCTGGGGCTGTGGTTGGATTGAGGTTGCTCTTCCAGAGCATCGCCGGAGGCGCAGGGTTGGTCGTCATTTTCCGTTGCCAGAGCAGCCTGGTCCTCGTGGAAAGCTCTTATATCAGCTAGCAACCTGTCCAAGGCTTCATTCTCATCAACGATCGAGTCGTACTATGACTCCCAATTGTTCGATTTGAATGAATCATCCTCGACGCTCTCGCTCTTGACAGGTGCCTCCGAGTCAGATAGAAGATCGCGTTTTTCTATCTCGCTGTCGGGATCTTGGAAGCGTTGGCGTTTGGTCGGCGGGTTGGTACCAGATGTATCTGAATCGCTTCGGGCGCGCTTCGAAGGAAGCTTCCCTTGGGCGCTGACAGAAGACATCTTATGTAAGAGGATGTGATAATGAGAAGGATAATATGCGACGCAACCAGTGCTTAGAAGCCAACGATGGAAGTCTAGTCGAAAGGTCGGAGTGATGATCAGAGACCCAGATAGTAGGCAACTGAGAATGGTGAGAGGGATTTTCGGAGTGGAGTCGAGGTGAGGTAAAAGAAGTAGAGGGACGAAGAATATAGAGAGAAAAGATAGAGAAAGGAAGATGAAAGATTCGGCCGGGTGCAAAGGAGGATATGGATTGACGAAAAGAGACGAATATGTGGACAGAAGTAGGCAGATGAGCCCAGGATAAATCGAGTCTGACGCTGAAGTAAACTCGCCAAGATGGCTGTGTGCTCTCCAATAAAGACGATGGTGACCATGAAAAAAAAAGATAAGGAGGATTGGTTTTGAAATGAATCGGGGGTGGCTTTAATTTTTTACAATTTAAATCTGCACTCTGGTCAAATGACAAAAACGTAAAATAAAAAATTGTATTCCCGTTTAGTGAATTAGTCACGGTTTTGGCTACCGGCTGTCCTCAAGAGAAATGGAGATATTGCATCTTGATGTAAACAAATATGATTTTCGGACATTTCGCTAACGAATACTGTGACAGACGCCCGAACCCAAGTTCAAAGTGACTTCCCCCATCAAACAGATGATATGCCACTTTCCGTAGACCTGCTTTCGAGTGTCTATGCGGGTCCTCGGAATACCTTGTCACTATCCGTCCTCTTGGATTCGAGCGGTGCGGTGACACAAGCAAACGACAAAAGTGGGTTTACAACAAAGCGCCGAAATGACACCAGCCACCACCTTTTTTGTGACTTGTTGACCTATGGGTCCCTATTGTGGTCATCAATAGGGCGTCGAGCCGCAGTGAGAGATCAATAGGAAAATGGAAGCTTTCGAGTGAAAGACAAGAGAATCGCCGAAGAAAGAGTCGGAGAGGTTGGAGCAGTTTCGTTTCTCGAGCAAATGTCGCATACCTGGCAAACAGCAACAGAACTGCTAAATACGTGTATCAAATAACCAGTGACACGATCCTAGTCCATGATCGTCTGACAAACAGGTCGAGAATCGAGATGGGCTGCACGAAACGGCGATGCTCCGAGAGGCGACGTTGGCGGTCGTGACGATCGATGTACATTTCCGTAGTGGACCCACTTTTTATGTCACCGAGAACAGTCTGCCAGTGAATACGGAATGTACAGAGTCCGTAGAGCATTGCGTAGTATCACCCTCGGTTGCTTGCTTCGTGGCTCTGTCGTACGCAGAAGCACATCTCAAATCCATTCTGTGCCACATTTTGGATCGCAGCGGCCCTGCTGTCACGTACGCCACACCGTCACATTCAGCAAGCGACCGTAGCCGCAGTTCTCTGACCACTAAAACAGAGCCACGGCCAGGCCCCCGCTACAGCGCCGCTCACGGAGGCTAGGCGCTTTCCGTCGACTTGCAGCAGTGTCCCCGCCCGATGCACGCAGACGTGTTCCCCTAGTGCCATGCCTCTGCGTCGTATTTTCTCTGAGTCTCTTACCGACTCTTCTCTGTCGAGCAGGCCTCCAAGTTAGAGGCGTTTGCCTACATCCTACACCCCCGCTGCCGTAAAAAGCACGCAGATATACGAAGTCGTTGTTTGGCACGTTGCGAGGCAATCCATCTTGGTCGAGTCTTTTGTTGTCGGTTGACGCAGTAGAAGGGTCGACTCGGCCGAGTGTCGTCGACTCCGGAAGACAAACGGGACGGCCGTTGCGGGTGGTCCGGCGATCGTTGTCTTTCTTCTGTGGTGATGTCGCAATGTCTGAAATCTCACTTCCACTTCGCACACAAGCCCTCCGTATCTGGCAAAGCACCGCTGAATGAGGGTGGGTCTGGCTATGCGCGTAGGTCTTGGTGGTGGCCAATTGCAACCCAATCGCAGGCATGTCATGTTCTTGCCCTCGCGAAAGACAACACATGCAGGCAAGTGCAAGCGCAACTGCAACCGAATGAGGAAGGCTCCTTCCGTGCATCAAAGAAGCAAAGACCAACAGACCAAAAATGGGAGTTTCTCTCAGCGTTCAGAAGGCCCGATGGCGTTGCGAGGAAAGTGCTGCCGAACGTTGCCCTTTGTTCTTTCCGCTTTGTCGCGCCGTCGCAAGTGGGAAAGGGGAATAGAGCGCTGCCACTCTTACTTTTTGTATCTTACTTCGTACTTTCGCTCTTTCCTCCCTTGCGGAGCGGAGAGACCCACGACACTCTCTTTCCGGCCACGCCAAACAACCAACAGACACATTTGTAAGGAGCATCAGTGCGACTTCCCCATAGGTCATGGCTCCATGTCTCTTTTCTGTCTTCTGCTCGTCTCTCCTCCACTCCCACATTTCTCTCGAAAGTTTACAATTTCGTCCCATCGACCATCGCAAGTGGTTTCTGTCAAACGTTGTCACTTGTCGACCCCAGAATCTTCTTTTTCTCTTCTCCATCGCCTGCCGTCTCGTGTGCTCGCATTGTGGGATGCTCCACCCCCCTGTCATTCTTTTGTGGCCCACTCCATCAACGCATTCCACGTCCAACAACGGTTGTCCCCGCCTCATCCCAAACCCTCATTACGACTCTCCCTGTTGTGTCTAGCGCTGTTCTTAATGCTGCTCATCCGCCTGTTCACTAGGTCTCACTGAGCGGCTTCTCGGAAAACAGTAGGTCTTAGTCCTTCGGATCTCCAGGACCACCTGCAGCAGTGAGAGAGGTGGAAGAGGGAGGGAGGTTGGTCCCCTATTTGTGATTTGACAGGTCTGCTTTAGTGCTTTGGTGCTTTTCTGACGTCTTTCCTTGACCAGGGGGCGTCTCGCTGAAGCGCCTGCTTGGGTGGACGGGACCTTCAGCTTTCCTACCCGTCTCCTTGCTCGTTTTCTCACCTCCCGATCTCTATCGACTTTTCAATTTCCACTTTCCACGGTCTGCGGCAGTCCACGTTCCACGTTCCACCTTCTGTTACGCCGTATTCCGTCTTTTGAATTTCTCGACGCACATCGACCACGGGCGTGACGATCCCCAGGACCGGCCCTGTACGAAGTACGTCGCATCCGTTGGCGGCATCGCCATAAGTCAGGAGGGCCAAAGCACGCCAGTTGTCCATCACTGTCTCCAAAGACGACCCCACAGTCGGCCCTGGATTACGGACACGAACATCGTAAAGAATAGACGAACACACGAAGCAAACATGGCGGAAACGACGAAGCCAACAGAAGAGGCCGGAGCACCAGTTGCTGCTGCTGCTGCTGAAGCCTCATCACCGCCTGCCGGCACTGCCAAGTCACCCAAATCACCCAAATCACCCAAATCACCTTCAGAGACGGCATCGCCAAGGTCAGGGACGGGCATCGCTACCGACAATGATATAATTGATGCGGAAGAAGTTGTATGTCGTCCATCAGGTCTTTGATCTCTGTCCGCTGAAATTCTCTCACAGCAACGTTGATCGTGACCGTGCGCTAATTTTTTTGCTTTAAGGATGACGACGATGATTCCGCACTCGCCGATTCTATGTAAGGAATCCGCTTCTACACTATAATTGTATCACAAAACTGACACAATGTAGCGCCACATACACTACCTCCCTCACCTCGAGCATCTTCAACTACCCTGTCGAACATGGCCGCCGGTACCATGCCTACCAAGACGGCAGTATGTGACCGACCGTTGTGATCCTCCCTTCTTGTTATGGAGTTGAATGACTAACATTTCCGTACCGCAAAGGATACACAAGGCCAAACGATGAGCTGGAAATGGACCGCCTTTTGCTCTTGCACACAATTGTCACCACCGCGCAAGGCGGATTGTACCAGGCTCCCATCGACGTCGACCGGCCGCAGCGCATCCTCGATATTGGCACTGGCAACGGCATCTGGGCCATTGAGATGGGCGACCTGCTACCCAACTCCACCGTTGTCGGCAACGACCTCAGCGCTAATATGCCTGCGTTCGTGCCGCCCAACGTCAAATTTGAGGTCGACGACGTCGAGAACGAGTGGATCTACGACCAGCCCTTTTCATTCATCTTCTGCCGCTACATGGCCGCCAGCATCAACGACTGGCCTCAGCTGATCCGCCGCACCTACGAAAACATTGAGCCGGGGGGCTGGGCTGAGTTCCAAGACTTTGACTTGGTCTACTATTCGGAAGACGGCTCCCTGGCCCCTGACAATCCACTGCTTGTCTGGATCACGAGGGCCTGCGATGCTGCCGAAGCCATTGGCCGGGACACGCGACCGGGGTCCAAACTGCAGGGCTGGTTCAAGGAGACCGGCTTCACCAACATTGTCCACCGCCGGTACAAGCTGCCCATTGGCACGTGGCCCCGCGACCCCGTCCTCAAGCAGATTGGTCTGTACAACTACATGCAGATCAACCAGGGACTCGAGGGCCTCTCCATGCGCCTCTTCACAAATGTGCTCAAGTGGACAAGCGAAGAGGTCATGGTGAATCTGGCCAGTGTGCGCAAACAGCTGCACGACCCCACCATCCACGCCATCCTGGATTTGTACGTTTGATCAACACCCTGACGAAGAAGAGCTTGAAAGAAGATGAAATATGTGAACGTGAAACTAACCATGTTAGCCACGTCGTGTACGGCCAGAAGCCGGAGTGATCCGAATAGTCCTTCTCCCGCCCATTGGCTTTCCTTTTCATTTGTGTCTCGCGTGCTTTTGGAGACCCCACGACCGTCTTACCATTTAGTTTTGTGCTTGCCCCTATTGGCCAGTTCCCACAGCATGTTTGACGTTCTTCTTTGGATATGTTTTTACTTCGTTCTGCATAGAAGCGGGCCTGGGGCAGCTTTATGACAAAAATTCACGCTTATTTTATGGTTTTGACCCAACGCGGCCTTGCATACAGACGGCGTGGATGTTTTGTTGGATACCACTGATTTCCGCTACTTACCAACAGGACAGCCAAAGCACGAAGGTGTCATCGCACGAGACTCTGCATTTTGTGGTGTGTTGTACGGGTGTCGACACATGTACAGACGCTTCGCCCAGGATTCTCACGAGGAATAGCCTTAGTATTGTGCACAGACCGCAAGCTGTGTGTGTCCAATATTGACATTTAATTTGGAAGGTGCTTTATGCTAGGCGTGGTACCCGCAGACGGGCGACCGATCTCGGTGCTTCTTCCTGCTCGTCTAGTCTTTCTGAATATCTGAACACATCGACGTTCCACCGGAAGAAATGGAAGAAAATAATAAGTGACACGGAGACACCGATGGAAACATTCTAGAAACCGGCATTGGCTCCACGTTGCTGCAACATGAAAGGAAAGAGGCAGGATATCGGATCCAAAAAGTAGGGGACAACGACGTGTCGTGCAGTGATGAAGAGTAAGTAAGGTCAGAGCTGGGGCCTTATTACCCACCTGGGCATGTTTGGTCCACTCCGTCTTGTTCCATTGACAAGCTGTGGAACAATCGCAAGATGGCTCGCTTCTTGTCCCGACTCGGGGTAGGACATGCAGTGTCGGTTGTCTTGGCGGAGTGCAATCCGGGATGCCGACAAGATGAAATGGCAAGAGTTTGAAAGGGAGCAATATTGATTGGAAGGGAAACGGGCAGACGGCCGCTGGCGCGTCGGATCCGAGCACCTGTCTTGGCTCCTTTCAATGCACAATACTAACAAGTGCGGCCCCTGATTGGTTGCCTGGTTCGACATCCACAACATCGATGTGAGGGATGTCCTTCTAGAACAAATGGAAGAAAACGACAAACCTTACCTCTCACCGTCTGACAAAGTCGAATTTGTTTTTTACAAAAATTACAAAATGCTATCGGCGGTGCAGGCGATTATGTCCCCCGGTGGAATTGATCCCGATATACTTGACAAAGCTGTTACTTTCCGTTGCAGTCTGCCCCTCTCACTGGATGCAGGTCGTGCATTATTTCCCCCACCCAGCGTCAGGAACACGTCCTACTGACTGACTTTGTGGGTGAATTTTGTCGTATTGTCTTTCTCTGAGCAAAATTGACGATCATCTCAACTGGTCCAGGTTCCTTCTACCGCGTCAAGCGCCAGTACTGAAACAAATTCAACAAAATTCAACGACCACATCACACAGCACGGCCGAAACTGGCAAAGCCAAGCTGCTGCATGGATGTGTGTGGAGCTGCTTGCCCCTTTGCCTCTCCATCATCACGCCCTCATTGAGCAGAGACAAGCGGCAGCCTGCATAGTTGGGTTGCCATCAAGTGGGTCTTGACTCAGTGGTCAATGGCCATGCCTCCTCAGTCGACGACCCTTTGTGGAACGTGAAGTTCGGCGGCCGTCCGTTTTTACCTGTCCTCTCCTCCCTCCTCAACGTCCACGAGGGCTTTCGTCCTATATAGCATGTCGTTGCTTTGCGTATTTAAGATGGAGGCGCTACCCTGTTCCCTTATGAGATAGCTGGTTAGACAAGCTCTCATTGCGGAGCGCCTCTACAGCTTTATCATTCCATCCATCGTCTACTTCACCCTATTCCCTCCTCCCTCTTCTGTTGTCAGTTTTACCTCGACATTCTGGTCATGAAATTCTCCTTCGCCATTGTTGCGGCCGTCTTGGCTGGTGCTCACAGCACCGTTGCCTTCCGCCTGGGGCCGGTCGGCTTCAAGCCCCCCGGGTTCGTGAAAGGAACCTTCAGTCCCGGCGTCTCCGACAAGGTGGCTGCTTCCAGCCATGACCGGTCCAAGGGCTTTTGCGGTCCTGGTTCTGGGACCCCGGGCGGAGGCGGAGGAGGCGGCGGGCACGGAGGCGGCACACCGCCTGCTCCCACCTTTGGCTGGGGCACCTTCAACCAGCTCATTGACCACAACAACCCGCATCTCGGCACCTTCTCGCAGCGCTTCTGGTATAGCACCGAGTTCTGGAAGGGGCCCGGCTCGCCCGTCGTTTTGACCTGCCCCGGCGAGCAGTCCGGCACGGACTGGAACGCCACCTACCTTTCCAACCAGCGCATCACGGGCTACTTTGGCGAGGCCATCGGCGGCGCTGTGGTGATTCTGGAGCACCGCTACTGGGGCGAGAGCTCCCCCTACGAGCAGCTGACGGTCAAGAACCTCAAGTACCTCACTGTCGACCAGGCCCTGCGCGACTTCACCTACTTTGCCAACAACTGGGTGCCGCCGTTTGACACGTCCGGCAAGAGCAAGCCCGCCAAGGCGCCGTGGGTGCTGGCCGGCGGCTCGTACGCGGGCGCTCTGGCGGGGTGGGAGGCAAGCCTGGCAGCCGGTCAGCCCGAGGCCAGTGGCCATACGAGCCCGTTCTGGGCGTACTATGCGACGAGCGGCGTGGTCGAGGCGGTTGGCGACTTTTGGCAGTACTTTGAGGTGGTGCGGCAGGCGACGCCGCAGAACTGCAGCACCGACCTCACGAATGTGGCTGCCTATATTGACAACGTTCTGCAGCACGGCACAAGCGCACAGAAGCTGGCGCTCAAGACTCCGTTCAAACTGCAGGACTTGACGGATGGTGATTTCGCACGGTACGACTTCTCATCCGGTGCATTGCGTCGCCTCCGGTGTTCTTTTGTTCCTTTCCTTCGTTTGTGGACGCTAACACCGATAGAACCTTGTCCATTGGGCCTCTTCTGCTTCAAAGCACACAGTTCTTCAGCACGCCCCTTTACGGCTCCAGCCCGTACTACCAGTTCTGTGATTACATTGAGGTCAGCATCCATATACTGTGGCATTGGGCCTAATCATGTCACAACGGCTGCTAATGCTTCCCCCATCACAGAACGTCTGGGACGGCTCTGGCAATCCTGTGCCAGGAAAGAGCGGTGTCGGTGTCACCAAGGCGCTGGCTGGCTATGCCAAGTGGACAACCGACTTCCTTCTTCCCGACTGTATGTTCCCATGTTTTTTTGTTTGGCCGTGGCTCTTCCGCTTTGCAATTCTCATCCATTCATCCTAATACTAACGAACCACCCAACAGTCTGCGACGTGTATGGCTACGGCGATTTCCAGGGCACCTACAACACCGAGTGCCTGCGCTTCACCAATGCGTCCAGCTCCATGTACCTCGACATTACGCCCAGCAACTTTGTCGGCCGCCAGTACTGGTGGCTCCTGTGCAACAACCCGCTGGCCTGGTTCCAAACCGCCGCGCCCCTCGGCCACCCCACCATCGTCTCCCGGCAGCTCACCTACGACTACTTTCTGGAGGTTTGCAACGCGCAGTTCCCCGCCGCGGCCGGTGGCTTCGGGCTCGAGACCGGCGCCACCACCATTGCCGGCTTCAACGGCTACACGGGTGGATGGTCGGTGCCGCCGAGCCGCACGCCGCGCGTCATCTACATCAACGGAGAGGTGGACCCGTGGCGGGCGGCGTCGGTGAGCTCGAGCCAGCGGCCCGGCGGACCGTTGGCCAGCAGCGCCAACGTGCCGGTGACCATTGTGCCGGGCGGCAGCCACTGCTCAGATGCGTACGCCGAAAACTGGGCGGTCAACCCGGGCGTCAAGGCCATCGTGGACGCAGAGGCGGCGACGATGCTGCAGTGGACCAATGAGTTCTACAGCATCAAGCACATTACGAAGCCTACGTAGGTTGACTAGGTGCAGCTGGACTTGCCTGTGACATATGGAGTTGATAGGAATGAGCTGCGTGCTCCGGGGTTATATAAAATGAAAATGAAGTTGGAAACAAGAAAAACGAGCAACATAAAAATATCCTGTAGATGGCGCTGGTATCCAGAGAAAGTCATGAAGGATGTGGGGGGAAAAAAGAAAAGAAAAAAAGAAAGAAAGAAAGAAAGATCGTGAGGTACTTGGAGGTGGTCGTCGTGGTCATCGAGTCGGACGTTGAATTTGCTCTTGGCAAGGCTGTGTGTCCAATTTAAGGTGCGACTTACACTGTAAAATGGACGCGCCACCCTGTCGATCTCGTCCCAGCCTAAGCTTAGCGTCTATTAATGGTGTTTACAGGTGCCGTTCGCTATTTATAGCGGGGGTGGTCACTAGCACCCGTTGCACAGCGCTAATTTAGTGGGTCAGGTCCACTGGAAGGATCACCGCCTTAAAGGATCCACTTTGACTTTAACGGAAGATCTCGAGATCTCTCTCACTAAAACACCAGGCCGACGTTGCTGCTGACATGGAGAGTGTCTGTTGGTGAAGAAAGAAAGAATTTCGAGTTTAGTAGACTGATAATATTATAATGATATTAAGAATATTGTGACGAGAGCTTGGCTGCCGTATGCTTGAGCTCATCAGGTCAGATCTATTCAGTGCAAATCCGGTTTTATTTTTTTGCTTGACGTTTGTTTACATTTTCTTGTCACTTTGTCTCCATCCACAGCTCACTTTCGGGTCAGTGTTAGGTAGCCAGTTTCAGTTTTATATCTTTATGCTAATTTTATTTCACTTTTACCTCATCAGCATTGATCTCTTCACATGTCCGACTGTGTTTTAATTCAGTAACTCGAAATCCTTTTGCTTTCTGCTCACCTCTATTGCAGAAGTTGAATCAACTCATTGAAACCTTCTCCTATTCACAATGAACCACAGTGACGACAACGCATGCGAGATAATGTCCTTTGACCTAACCCATCCCATTTTCGATAGAATGGGTGGCCCTGCAATGACAAGCGATGATCAAAGAGTGATGCAGCAATATGTCACCATGGATATCCCTTTTCCTGTCGGAACCCCGTCCACCGTCTCTACTCTGACCGAGTTCTCGGACACAGACTTTCGTGACATTGATATCGACAGCAACGAGGAGGCCGAGGAGTTCTCTGACGCAAGAGACTCGCAAAATGCTGCAATGGACGGCTCAGAGACGTCTGATGACAGCGTCGACAGCGTCGAGATCTCTATTTCTTCGGCCCAAGAAGATATCGACAGCGCTCAGGTCTCATCCGCATCTTCTGGCGATATCGATATTGCTGAGAACAAGTACGAGGCCGGATGCAATGGTAGTCCCCGAGGACAGTACCAGAAGGATACTGGAGACGACACCGCGCAGTCTTCGAGCTCTGAAGACACGGTCTGCGAACACTCGGACCAAATTGCAAACGACAAGTGCTTCATAGCGAGTCTTGAAGCACACGTCCACAAGCTGCAGGCCAAAACCAGCCGGCTCCAAAACGACAAGTGGAACCTCGAGGACCGAGCGACTCGGCTCAAGGCCGTCCTTCTCACCAACAAAGAGCGTGTGGCCCATACCAAGACGCTCGAAGCGCGGCTGGACCATGCTCTTCGCTATATTGACGCTCTCAAAAAACAAGTCCGCGCCCAAGGTGGCGTCGTCTTGGAGGACCTCATGGAGAATGAGCGGGGAAACGGCGGTGACGGGAACGATGACGAAGACGACGATGATGACGGCGACGAGTGCGTGCCAGTTTACTTTCCGCACGCTGCGGCCAACCCGAATCAGTACACCGCACTTGACTGCCAGAAACGGCGGACCATGAAGCACTGACATAGTGGCCATAGGAGGGCTCAATTTACAATTTGTTTTACGAGTCGTTAGTTGGGGTCACAGGATTCATATTATGGGAACAGCTTTGTTATGCTGCGCTAAGCGTTTTCATTCCATAACAAAATAAATAAAATTGTTTTAACTTAGTTATGGGACTACTGTCTTTTCAATTGTCTTTTGACCATCTTATATATCACTAGAAATCTTAAGATGAAATAGACAAAGGGACCAGCCGGACAGTAATGACAGACAATATGAAATAAAGCTAAATCCAAAAAAAAAGAAAGAAATCAAACGAAGGGACAGTGTAGGAAAAGACAGCAGACGCAGAGAAGGTGAGTTCGTTGCCGGGAGTCTTGCTCAACACTGGGGTACTCACCTGAATGGAACAGATTGGAATTGCTCTCACTGACCTTTGCCTCTTCTGTGTTTGGGAACAGCCCGCTGTCCACTCACCCTCGAACTACTCCTCACATTTCTCGTCCGACCAGTCGGGATCCATGGTGACTTAAACACCAAAGACCTTCGGGTGGGGTGAACGAGGGTAGCGACGAGGCGAGGGGCAGACGAAGGAAGACGAGTCGGACGAGCCGGAGTCGGAGTCGGAGTCGTAGTCAGCCCGGGTAGGAAGACGGCCAAAAACAACAGACGTCGAGCGGACCGGGGGAAATCGCCCACGACGAGCACCTGGGATGGGGAGGGGAGACGTGCGCTCCTCGAGCAGCGGACGGGGCGACGGGGAGGACGCGGAAGACGCAGACGATGACAGAGGGATGGCCAGAGACGTCGGGATGGGAACAGCAGCCGTAGGAGAGACAGGGAACTTACAAAGGTAGGCGGGAAGGTTCGGCTCGAAGCTGTGGATGTAGTCCGGCGAGAAGGGGAAGACCATGGGCGGCGTAGGCTGCGGCGGCGGCCTAGGCATAGGCGTCTGCAGAATCGGCGGCATAAACAATGCGTCCTCGGCTTCACGACGGGCGCGGAAAGCGGCCTGAGACTTGGGAGACAGGACACCGTGCCGATTGACCTTGTCAACCTGGTCGACCTTGTCAGTCATGGGGAGACCGGGGGCCAGAGCCGCCGAGGGAGTGTAAATGTTCAGACGGCCTTGGCGGCGACGGAAGACGATCGACTCACGGGCAACAGCGGGCTGGGCCAGGCGGAACATGGGCGAACGAGGTGGGATGGGGGGAGCAGAAAACAGAGGACGGGGCACCAGCGACGAAAGCGAAGGCGACGGGAGGGGCGACCAGTCGGGCTGTTTGCCAGCGGAGACGGAGGTCTGGTCCTGGTCCGGGAGCGATGGAGACGACCGGCCAAGAGCCAGACACAGAGAGGTGAGCTCACGTTCAAACGCGGGCGACGGCAGAAGCAACGGCGACGGAGACATGTCGCGACGAGGGATGTCGAGAGACTCGAGGGACGTGTCGTTTGCGTTGAAGCCGACGGGAGACATTTTGTCCAAGACGAGTCGTTTGATTATGTTGAGGTGGACCGTTGGGGGCGTGGGTCGAGTCAATGTGTGTGGGAAAGTCTGCCCTTTGTCTTTCTGCTATCGTGTCAGTCCGAGTCAATGGGGGATACTTGGAATCCTTGGCTGGTCTTGCTTCAACAACGGCAAACAGTAATGAGAGACGGCTTCCGTTTGGTGATCTGTGTCTAGGGACTTTTTTACCCGAGAAAAGACAAGACGTCAAACGGAGGCTGTTCTAGTTGGTCTTTGCTGTTGTTGCAAGGAAAGGCCGTAGAAAGTTGTTGTTGCTGGTGAGGAGAAACGGTTATGCTCAAATCGGAGGCTGGAAAACAGAAGTTTTATATACTAGACATCATGGTCGTCATATTCGTATTGAACAAAGGGATGGTTGCGATCTTGTAACGTGAACAAACATATTGTGTGTGCTATATCCGGCAACAAAGACACTGAAAAGGGTAAAGGACAAGGAACCTCCATTGTCCGCGTTCAAAAACACTGCAGCCGGTTGTTGCAGAACGACAATAGGGCCTGTTCTTTCTATTTTTCAGACAGAAATAAACAAATCAAATAAATTATTTCTGCGATGAACATGTTGGCCATCACTTTGGTCCACGTCCACGACTCGGCCCCACAGCAGCGTCATTCACTACAGCGGAACGAGATGTGCCTCTGACTCTTTCTTTGAACAAAGAAATAAACTACCGCATTGAAAGCACCTTGACTTGGTGAAGTATCATGGGGCCAAGCAAGGCCGGCACTCAGAGGCTGCCGGCCGTCTGTCCCCCGACTTCGTAATTCCTCCCACCTCCTTTCATCATGTCCTGAGATGTACGCTCGACTACCACTCCGTGCATGGCTTCTCTCTTCTCGTCTTTCGAAATACTATGTATATACATGGGCGGTTGGTTATATCCGGAGTCAGCGGAACGCCCTTCGCTCTTTCCTTCCAGATGTCCACTCCAAGCCCCACCGTCACTTCCAAAACAGGCAATTTCATGTTCATGTATCGTGATCATTTGGACTGCGCTCCACAACTCATCATTCACTACGAACACGACAAAATAACACCAGCCAAAACAACCACAACAAAGCACCGCCGAGTCATGCCTCGAAAACATGTTCTGCGTCCAGCCAGTGCGGGCTGTTCTGCCCGAACAAGAGGCCCCACACAAAACATCCTCTGTCGTTCAGATCCCCCCATGAACTGGTCATCGCATCGTGGCCATGGACAACACACTCCTCCTTCTTTTCCCTTCTCTTCTATAAAAGAAACATCACGGCCGCTCCTTTGCCATCGTCTCTTGTTTCCTTTCTTCTCACCCGCCCTCCCTCCTTGATCTTCCCCTGCTGTTACTCAACAGGTCTTTCTTTTGTTATTTCCCTAATACTTTCTATTTTTCTGACGGCGTCTTCCTCGTCAACCTTCAAGATGCCCGCCCTTGCTTACACTTACGACAACTCGTGCCACGCCAAGGGACCCGGCAAGGAGCGATGGTCCAACTGGACCATCGCCTTTCTGGCTCTCTTTTCGTGGCGCTACCTCCGCCAGGTCGTGCATCTTATATCCTTTTGGATGTACCGCCCGGCCGAGCCTTTGACCATTCCCACAATCACCTGCCGCGACGTGACGGTGATTGTGCCGACCATTGATCCCCACAATGCGCAATTCAAGACCGGGCTCATAAGCGCCGCCCGCAACCAGCCGTCCAAGATTCTTGTGGTCACCGCTGGCGAGGCTCTCCGGCTCGAAACCCGCTCCGTCTGCCGCGAGCTTCGTCGCAATCTCCCCCAATAGTGTTCTGGGGTTGCGATCGAAGTCTTGGCCGCCAGCGAAGCAAACAAGCGGGTTCAGACCGTGACGGGTGCTCGCCATGCCACAACGACAATCTGCGTGCTAATGGACGACCATGTCCTGTGGAAGGACACGTTCCTCGAGCACGCGCTGCCTGCATTTGAGCGTGATCCCAAGGTGGGCATTGTTGGGACCAACAAGCGTGTCATTCGAGACAAACAGCACGACAACCTGTACCATCGCATCCTCAACATGGTCCAGTGCCTTTATCTCGAGCGACACAACTTCGAAATCCGATCGTCCAATGCGGTTGATGGTGGTGTCTTTGTCGTGTCTGGCCGCACCTCGCTTGTGCGGACGTCGATTCTGCAGGACCCCCGCTTCATCCGCGGCTTTTTAAACGACTACTTTCTGTTCGGCCAGATCGGTCCCCTGGCGGTGGACGACGACAACTTCATTACGCGCTGGTGCATCGCACACGGCTGGCGTGTCAAGATCCAATACCGCCCGGAGACCCTCATCAACACATCGCTTGGCAGCGCGGCCAAGTTCATGGGCGGCCTGAAACGCTGGGTGCGCACGACGTGGCGAAGCAACGCAACGAGTTTGACTTCTCTCCACGTCTGGTACACCCAACCTTGGAGCGTTTACGCCGTGTACTTGTCTCTCTATACCAACTTTGCCTTGTTCTATGACCCTCTGCTGTTGTACGCCTTTGCCCAGTCGGACCTGTCCGGTTACCGCACGAACGGTCCCGTCAACCCCCTTGGCTACAACATGGATGGAACCATTGACTACGGCAACGTTGGCGACAAGAACATCACGTCCCCGCCGGCCAGCCTCGTCTACTCTCTCCTTCCTTTGATTCTTTGGATTTTTGTGTTCAAGATGGTCAAGCCGTTCGCCTACTTCTGGCGTCACCCGAAGGACCTCCAGATCCTCTGGGCCTACATCTTGTTCACCTACTTCCACTCCCTCATCAAGCTCAATGGCTTGCTGACATTTTACAATGCCAAGTGGGAGGGCCGCAACCTGGCCTCCCTCAACGCTGATCTTGCCAAGAAACAGGCTCAACGTCCACTCAACATGACCGGCACACCGTTCCCCGACACTTTCTCCGCAACCCCCGACTACGGCTTCTCGACCGCCGTCGAGGTTCAACGCCAAACGGAGATCCACGTCAACCCGCTCGGGGCGACGACCACAGTCGTCTTTGAGTCGTCGGAGAACACGAACACCGGCCGTCCTGACATTGTCCCAGCGCAGTCGCCTGTCGCCAACCCGTTCGCGGTGACCGATTCCGACATTGCGACGTTTATGCTGGGAAAAGTTCTGGGCGAAATGTACTTTGAGTCCGATTCTGCTTTTGATCAGTAGACAAGATGTTCCTTGCCATTGTTGTTGTCAGTTGTGCTAACCAAGGAGAGATGTAGACGCCGGTTCCCTCAGTTCCCCCTGTCAATTTCTGACTGAGGGGACGTGATCTGCCTCCTGTGATGTCCACTTTTGGCGACACAGAATTTTTCGTTTTTCACAATCATGGTTTCGAAGTCGTGTTGCGGGCTCGGCTTTTGGAGACCCCTGCAAGTGTTCCTTTTTCTTTCCACCAGAAAATCTACAAAACCCCAAAAAAACTCGGAAAACAGTCGTGCTCTCCCTTTTGGATTGAGCAATGGCTACCATAAAACACAAAAAAAAAAAAAAAAAAAAAAAAAAAAAAAAAATTCAAGTACATGGCCTCATTATTTGGCGGCCGCACCCTCCAGCAGTGCTCCCATTCAATCAGTAGCCAGGAATGTACCTTTTACCTGCTATCCCATGGTTGAGCTCGTGCTCCTCTACTTATTTAGATATTTCAATATAACGCCGCAAGGCAATCAATCAATTAATCTGTTTCCATGCATGTGAATAAATATATGACCATAAACAGTTAATAGCAGACTCGATTTGAGAATAATTATGTAGAGAGGGAAAGAGCTGTGCTGCAACATGCACCTGCCATATACGCATATTTGGAGGCTCTTTCCTTGCCCTTTGTTGACTTCCCCTTTCGGCAAGGGTTACTGGAGCTACACCCAGCAACACCACAATGGGCTGATCTTTGTGTCCTTTCCTGATGAGACTCACGTCGACACATATCACCTTGCAAACGACGAAAGAAATGTGACACTGACCGCAGCCTTTACCAGTTACATTACCAGACGTGTTTGTTCCCGCGACATCTTATTGGCAGCACCAATCCAACATCCTTTCCATACGGTCATTATTATTGCCGTCTTTAAAGCAACAGCTGTGCCCACGAACATTACGACTACAATGCTCCGAAGAATCCTCTTTGGCCTCCTTCTGGCCCTCCTGTCTTGCAGAGTCGATGCACATCCCGGCTTCCGAGCCGTTCTGCACGACCTCCACGGATATGTAGCTCGACAAAATGCAAGCAGTGACGGGCCCTCGACCATCCTTCTCGCCGATCTTGCTACCGACGGCGCCAAGACGCCCGTAGGCGAGACCATCCGCAGCATCCTCCAGGGCGAGTCCACGGCGGTAGTCGATCCCGCCGTCACCTACACCCGGCCCGACGCTGTTATCAAGGCCGGCGACGGCGGGCTCGATAGTCCCGTCTGCGGCACGGATACCTGCTGCATCTGGAGCTACATTGTGCCTGCAATGGTGGTCGCCTTTTCCGAGAACAACGGCGCCCGCTGCTCTGCCCTGGCCCGCAACGCCATCCGCATTGGCTTCCATGACGCGGCCGTCTAGAACACGAGCATGGGCCCGGGCAACGGCGGCGCCGACGGATCCATCCTGCTGGCGGACGGCGTGCTGCAGCGCCGCGAGAACCGCGGCCTGGCCGACATTGCCCATCTGATCCTGAGCTGGCAGCGCGAGTTCGGCCAGTACTCGCCCGACCCGCTCTCCGTCGCCGACCTCATCCAGGTCGGCGCCATTGTGGCCGCCGTGACCTGCCCGGGCGGGCCCCGCATCCGCGCGTTTGTCGGCCGCCCCGATTTCCAGGCCGGCAGCGCGCCGCCGCCGCCGCACGAGCTCATCCCCAAGCCCACGGACGACGCGCAGACCATCTTGGGCAAGATGGCCGCCAAGACGTTCACGGCCGCCGACGTCGTCGCACTCCTGGGCGCGCACTCCGTCTCGCACCAGTACTTTACCGACGTCGCATTCGCAGGCGCCCCGCAGGACACCACCGACGGCGTCTTTGACACCCGGTTTTACGCCGAGACGCGCGAACCCACCGCGCCCTTGGGCGTCTACCGCATCGCATCGGACGTGGCCGTCGCGCGCGACCCGGCGACGCAGGCGCTGTGGGGGGACTACTCGGGCGCCGACGCCGCGACACAGGACCGCTGGACGGCTGCGTATGCTTCGGCGTACGTGCGGCTGAGCCTGCTGGGCGTGCCGGATCTCAA
The DNA here is from genome assembly GCA_021398005.1 of Sporothrix luriei. Taxonomy (NCBI): domain Eukaryota; kingdom Fungi; phylum Ascomycota; class Sordariomycetes; order Ophiostomatales; family Ophiostomataceae; genus Sporothrix; species Sporothrix luriei. Next base: position 152,789 of record WNLO01000047.1, on the reverse strand, counting down.
CGCGCTGACCGACTGCAGCGGGGTGCTGCCGCAGTCCAAGGCTCTGCCGTGAAGGGAAAGTGGTGGCCGAGGGCTAGCATGATGAGAAACGCGGGTGATGACAGAAGGGTGTTCCTGAACGTCGTAATTACGACATACACATCGAAAGATTAAGAAAGTGGGCTGTTGTTTTGCTTGTTTAGTTCCCTTCAGCCTTAGCGCTTCCACTGCTTTGCCAGCTTGTTACAAGCATTCTGTACTGAAACTATTGCGACGGGACTGTGGGTATACGGATATTTTTAACAGTCGAATCGGCAGCCAGTCTGCTTTTATTGTTTTGTAATGGGACGTTTCATTTGACTGCTTTGACAGTGACGTGCATATTCTGGGGACAATTCGAAGCATCGCCTTACTCGGGCGCGGTGGCCTGACGGCTCCATTGTGGGCAGGCAATATCGAGTGGCATGACCTGCCGGGATGCATCAGGCGAGCTATGCCGTCATGGCAGAGCGAGGCCACATCTCGGCCCTTGCTTGCCGTCGAGACAGCGCTGTGGCTTACTTTTGTGCTCAATTGCGCAGGTGCAAGGAATGGCACCAGAGAAACCTCACACCACCAGATGGAGGGTCTTTCAAGTCGCTATAAAACGGCGACAGATTGTCTTTTTATATGGAATAATTAGAGTATCACGACGTAGCGGACTCTGTGATGACTTTGCACATGACTTGACCACAGACACAAACATCAAAACATCGTCAACATCGTCAACATTGCCATTACTGCCGCCACTGTCCCACGGTCCCACTGTCCCACACAACGCTCGTCATGGCTGGACGCAAAGTCGAGATGCGGCACATCGACCGCAAAGACATCTACACGAACCTTGAGTCGCGTGTCCAGTACCTCCACAGTTTCCTTGACTTCAGCAGCTGTACGTCCGGCGCAAGCCGTCCAGACACATGCATCGGCCGACAGAGCACTAACAGCCCAATCCAGCCGACATTGAACACCTCACCAGCGGCGCCAAGTACGTCAAGGCCCTCATCCCTGCCGTCACCAACATTGTCTACCGCAAACTCCTCCAGTACGACATCACGGCCCGCGCCTTCCAGACCCGCTCCACCTCCTTCGAAGGCCCCATGGACGAGGTCCCCGACGAGAACTCCCCCCAGATCCTGCACCGCAAAATGTTTCTGCGCGCCTACCTCACCAAGCTCTGCAGCGACCCGTCCCAGATGGCCTTTTGGGAGTACCTCGACAAGGTCGGCATGATGCACGTCGGCCTCGGCCGCGCCCACCCGCTGCACGTCGAATACGTCCATATCGGCATGACGCTGTCGCTGATCCAGGAGGTGCTGACAGAGGCCATCCTGAGCCACCCGCGCCTGCCCATGAGCCGCAAGATGGGCCTCGTGAAGGCGCTCGGCAAGGTCATCTGGATCCAAAACGACCTCTTTGCCAAGTGGTATGTACGCGACGGCGAGGAGTACACGGACGGCGTGGACTACAGCGCACTGGTCGACAAGGAGGGCTACCTGCACGGCAGGAGGGTTCTGGTGCATGACGAGGACGGGGGCGAGGAGAGCAAGGCCGCCAGTGACACCGGAAGCGACAGCACGTCGACGCCCCCGGCGCCATCCACGCCGGCAGCGGCTGCTGGCGTGTGTCCATTCACAGGCATCTCCAAGGAGATGGCCGACGTAGCGGTGTCGCCAAAAGAGCTGTCCCCGGCTGTTGGCGGTGATGAGAAGTAGGCCGGCCGTTGTACACATGTACGGTCTCATGGACGTTGTATGGTTGGCCGTTGGTCTCTCCTGTTCCATTGTCCGAGTCGCTTCCTCCCATATTCGCAAGGACGGCGTCTTGTCTCTAGATTGCATCTGTGGTTAAGTCGGTTCGTACACATCTCATCACATCAATCCAAAACTTCTTTGTCTTCGATTTCCTCGTAAACCGTATTTGAATACGTCGTATCGTCAATTGTGACAATGTTTCCTTTTGTCGCTACCATGTGTGTGTGCCCGTCGCGTTAGGCCCTACTTCTTGCCCAGCTCCACCGACCGCTTCGTGGCCGCCTCGACCGCCTTGTTGACAATCGCCTCGAAGCCGCTCTCCTCGAAGCTCACCAGCGCCGCGTGCGTCGTGCCATTGGGGCTCGTCACGTTCTTGCGCAGCTGCCCCGGCTCGTCGCTCGACTGCACCAGCATCTTGCCCGCGCCCAGGCACGTCTGCTTCGCCAGCCGGCCCGCCTGGTCCACCGGCAGACCCAGCGCCGTCGCGCTCGCAATCAGGTGCTCCACCATGGCGAAAAAGTACGCCGGGCCGCTGCCGGACAGGCCCGTCACGACATCCAGCAGCTCCTCGCGGGCCACCCACTCCGTGGCCTTGCTGACGCTCGACAGCAGCTGCGTCACCAGCGCGCGCTCCTCGTCCGTAATGTCGTCGCCCGCGTACACGCCCGACGCGCCCTCGCCCACCAGCGCCGGCGTGTTGGGCATGACGCGCACCACGTGCGGCACGCGGCCCGCGGCCGTCGTCGTCCACGCGCGCAGGCTGTCGATCGTGATGCCCGCGGCGATGGAGACCACGAGGGGCAGGTTCTTGTCCGCGCCAAGCTCCTTCCAGGCCGCCGCCATGTCCTTGCACGCCGTCTCCGCGACCTGCGGCTTGACCGAAATCACCACCAGGTCGGCCCACGCAGCCACCTCGCCGTTGGACGTGGTCGTGTGCACGCCGAGCGCCGCCATCTTGCCGCGGTTGACCTCCCAGGGCTCCGACACAGAGATGTTGGCCGTGTCGGCACCGCCGGCCAGGAGACCGCCAATGATGGCGCCGGCCATGTTGCCGCCGCCGATGAAGGCGAGCTTCGCAGTGCTGAGGGGAGCGGACGGGGCCATTGTGGGATGGTGTCGGATGGGTTCGAACGTTTGGAAGGGATTGTCGATTTACGTGTACGAGATTGGTGTGGTAGAGAAGGTTGAATGTTGCTTGATACGCCCTGGCATCAATTCAAAGAGATTCTTAACTGCGACTCGTCAATGGCTGGCCGTCAATTGGAAATTCGTTGGTTTTGGATGCGCTGCCGTTTTTGGACCGATTGTGCATAGCTCCTTCCCCAGATAGGCCCAGATACCTTGAACCCCGCCAAACCGCTGCACCTTCCTCGCAGCGAGCTAGCAAATCGAAAGCCGCTGCAAAGCGAAGCGCCGCTTTCGGCTCTGGCAAAATTGACAGGCGAACGGAAGTCAAACAAAATGAAAAGAATAAAATCATAAAACACTACCAATAAAAATATAATGAATTGAAATTCTGCAGCTCTTAAATATTCGAGGCTGAAAGTAATTTCGCAAAAAAAATATGGAGAAAAAAAATATAAAAAGAAACGACAACAGCAGGACTTGAACCTACGCGGCCGAAGCCATAAGATGTATCGAACTAGGGAATTCGAGTCTTACCCATTAACCACTCTGGCATGTTGCCTTGTACTTTTTGATACTTGGCCGCTATTTTCGGCTTAAGTGGGAAAGCGTCCAGTGTTTGTAAAATGTGGTTCTACCACCAGAGGTACCACACAGCAGACTTCACGTTGAACCTTGACATCGATATCCTAAGCGTCTGCTATTTGAAACAGGTATCAACTTGCTGTTATTCTGGGACTAGTCTTATATGATCCTGTCGCTTTAATAGAGTACAGCTGATTATTTGCAAGTATTTTCTTAAGACTGGTTTTGTCTGAGTAAATTTTATTACGAGAGTTTTTTAATAAGAAACTATTTCATAGTATTCGAAAAAAAACCTTGAAATACGTTTTTAATTGTTGTGTACTCTCCTTCACTGATAACATATAGTGCCCCAGGACCACAGATGTGAGTTAAGAGCTTAGGCATGATATCATACACACGTGTTTAACACTTCTCTGTAAAGAATGTACGATAAGACAAATGGAACAAATTGAGGACGTATTAGTTTCTGAATGTTGCGCACTGCCGTAAACATCACATGCTCACGATGCAGTGAACAAGCCACTGACATGTGTGAGACATGTGGCTGACTGTATTGGGTGCGACTGCCTCTCGTCTGTGAGGCTGTCATTCCACCAAATGCGCATGCCAATTTCCAATGCCATTGCAAAGACAATGCAAGACATGGCAGAACCAACAGCTGCAGCCCACGTCACAGTCGACTTCCCGCGGCAGAACCGTTGTCGCTGCATGCCTGGTCGTGACATCGACCGAGCGGCAGTTGTAAAACCTAATAATGGCGTCGGACTAAGGTTGGCTGCGTCCGGGATGGAGGACAGTCGGAGGAAGACGCAGGCACACGGGAGACGCAGACGCTTTCACATGTCAGCAAGTTGCAAAAGGCATCCCATGTCGCACTCTTCTGCGTTGTGTGTGGTTGTGTGACTACATGTGGCTTGGGGAGAACACGGTAACCTCATCTAGCACATCGCGTGTTCAAATGACGAGGCGCACAATGTCGGCCACTGAATTGTAGAAGAAGACAGAGGCCTGGAATTTCGACGTCACGATTGGTGGGCTGGCGAGAGGCTGACTAAAAAAAGTAAAGTGTTACGGTAGTGGACACAAGCAAGACAAAATGACAGAGGACTGGGACAGGGGGCAACCTTCCTTGTGACTGTGTACAGTTCAGCTTTGGAAGTGACATCCGCTGTGTGCTGTTCCCTCTTTCTGTAGCTGGCCACAATTGAAATTACGAGGCAACAAATCGGGGCAAAATTGTAGAAGCCACGGAAGGAGCGACAACCGCGGACACGACGATCGCCCTTGCCCATACTGGCCCTGCATTTGATCGAAGTTGAATGGTTCGACTAGGCGGCATACTTTGAGCATGTGTCTATTATTGAACCCCATGTCAGCGACACGCCCGTCGTCAGCCCCTGGTCACCGCGTTGTGTCAGCTAGTGAGCGCTGCGCAAGACAAAATGGCTGGCCTGGATTGATTTCGACCAGTTTCAGACCTCTCCTTCCTTTTGTGTGCGCCAGTGAATGCGCCAGTGAAGGAGGGAAACCGTGGAAGGTACGTTTGTGACCGAGTGTGGTTGCAAACTGAGCTCAGCAATCAGATGCGGAAGGGGCAACGAAGAGACAAGGAAGGAGCGAGACAACAATAGAGCTGACGGCAGGAACGCCGCGACACATGGTCTTGCCTCCCTTGGCTCTTCCTGTCCCCGTGTCGCTTGTTTGAAAGTCTTTTGGCTTGTGATTGTGGAACATTGTAATACTTGACGCAGGCGCAGCCGTTCCTTCTTTCCTTGCCTGACTCCTTCCTCCTTTAATTGACATCACAAACAAAAATCTCACCTTTTCGACAATTTTTTCGAGAGACTGAACACTCTCACGAACCTATTCTTCCTTACCTCATTTTCTTCCTTGGTTGCTTTTGCTCGCCAAGTTCCACCAATTCTTACAACGGCCCCTCCCGCGACGTGCCCTTCACACTAATACCTTTTTTCGTTGGCGCGGTTCTCCTACCTCGCTGGTCCCCACTGGCTTTTCACTCTCTTCGGCGCCCCTGTCATCCTCTTCTTCGCTCGTCGTTTCTGTCGTTGACTACCCTTTGACAGCTTCTGCCAGGTCAAGTTAGCGACTGCCATAAGACGCATGCTGGAGTAGGTGGCTCGACAAGCTACTTATTTCCTCTTGCAGATCGCCCTTGCAACTCGCGGCTACCAATGCAGCACTGCAACCACGACAAAACCAGGTCACGTTAGCGATATCGGCTGGACCTTGCATGATCTTGAGACCGTGACCCAGTAACTACCGGACTTTCTCCTCTTTGCTCCCCGCCGGTGACACATCGTTTTCTTTTTCACGAATGTTAGCGGTTGGGTTGTGAGAGGTTGTGAGAGGCCGTGACAGGTTGTGACAAATGACCGGCCCATTTCACGTTTCTTCCCACAGCCATCTTCACTCGATCACACCAGGTGTTGATCCTCAACCGCGACAACACCACCTCCCGGTCTCAAGGCCCACCTGACCACTTCACACCCTCCAACACCTGTGCTCTAGCACTGTTTGTCTTGGTCATTCTGGGCATATCTGGGCAACAGTCTGAGGCATTTCGGGGAACCATCGTCACCGCAAATATCGGCTGGACACCGACGAACAATTCACTCCACCGGAAGTCACCTCCGATTTGCACAGTCAATAATTCGCCCAAACGAGAGCCAGCGTCACATTTCCTCAAGCGTTGTTTCCTTATTTGTGCTGGACTGAAAGGCTGCTTGGCGAAAGAGGAATTCAAATCTGGCGTGCTTGACTTGGCCAATTACTTTGACCGCCCTTTGGTGTGGTGCCGCATTTGGCGTGAGTCTCAACAAAATAAAGTTACATCACGACCAAGCAGTTAGGGAAGAGGCACTGGTGCAAAGTTTGCAAGCATTTTTGACAGAGTGATCAGGAGGATATTGCAAAGGAGGGGAAAGGCCAGAACGTCAGGACGACGAACGCAAAAAGCAAAACGCCGAAGCGGATCAACATCGCGAAGGACTAAAAACCCGTGGAAGGGCGGCAATACAAAAGGAAAGCTCTAAGCTGGGCATCGACATCGACATATATTCCTGTATGTTCTTCTCTGTCCATCGTTTTCGTTTCCACGTCCTTGCCCCCCTCTAGCCAACGCATGCTTCCGTGCCTGGTTTCTCACGCTTTCTTCCCGACTGCCGCTACGGTGGTTCCGTACCTGGCTGCCGTTAATCCTAGCGTACGAAGTACGATCCGCAGTAAATACTGACCTCAATACAAACCCCACAGCATCACCCACAGCCTGCTCGTTGCGTTGCCGCCGCATAGGAACGCAGGACTCGTGGGCCTGTGGCGACATTGTGCGCTCTTCAGACTCACCCACTTCCTTCTGGACCGCTGCAGGCGCCTGCACGACTGCATTAGTGTGGCTGTCCTGCTTCAACATCCGACAAACAGATCCTTTTCGCCCACGCCTTTCCTGTACCCCCCAACGCCGTACTCTTGGCCAGCCGTGGCAGCCAATACGCAATTCAGAGAGTACCACAGGGTGAACAAGATTGAGGGAACATACTTACATAAACTCAAAAAGAAAGTGGGGATCAAATTCCGACAATCACCCGACAGGAGCTCCGCAAGCAAGCCCCGGCCAAACAGAAAAGACAAAAAGCCAACAAAGAATCAGAACAACCGGGACGCAAACCTTCTTCCGCCAGTAGCGGGTTAAGAACGTCCGACATAGGAAGCAAAGTTTCGACTTCTTTTGCCCGGTGCTCGATTCACTGCACGGATTTGTGATTTCCAAGCACATATTCTACATATTTCGGATCCTGCGACATACGTAAGGGGGTATCGAATTCAAAAGAACGAGGCAGGGCGAGCAGCACGTATTTGCTCGGCTCACGCGAGGTTGGACAAAAGGACAAGAAATACGAAACGATAAATCAACAAGCCGCCCAACCTGATTGAGTCTTCTATTTTGTCCTCGCCACCGTCTCGTCAGGCACCTCGTACCCGTCAAGCATATGTTGTACACTGCCTTTGTCGACACCTTTGGAATGCCCCATTTTGTGATTCTCCATATTCCATATCCTCCTTTTCGTCCTTTCTCAAGCCCGCTGCAACACTCGCTCACTTGTATGGCCCGGCCCATTAACACGAATCCACCACCACGTCCCATACCCACCAACTGAACCCACCAGATTCTACACTATTGGGCGCACTTACACGCATTCTCCATCGCTCTACCCCGTTCGCCCAGACCGCAAGTTTGTGTTCCAGCGACGAGCATCCTTTTGTCATTTCGTTGTTGACGCACGTTGCGTCCTTTTGTCCCTTTTGACGATCGTCTCCTGGTCGGCAAGAGAACAAACGTCCATTGCATGAAATTGCTTTCTCGCTTCTCGCCTCTTTCGACACTCCCCTTCCCTGCTTTGTTATTTCCCTCTCGACGAATCGTCTTGCCTCTTGTTTACCAACTCTTGTCGCCTGCAGCTGCACCTGCCTGGAGCAGAGGTTTGACCGCAGCACGCAACACTGCCAACACGATCTGTAACACCGCTCTTGTGTTCCACCACTGTACCAACTTGTTCCTGACGACAATTGTCTTCCTTTAACGTCGGACGCCCCATTCGTTCTCTGTCGCTTCTGTCGAATCTAAACAGACTCACGCTCTTTGTTTTCTTTCTTAAATTTCCCTTTGCCTCGCACTCTTACGTCCTGCTTCGCCTTTGTGCTCCTTTTGTCTTCCATTGTTCATTGAGCATAGCCTCCCAACATCATCGATCTTTTACTCGAGATCAATGTATGTTCTGCCCCCTCATATACACCCATGTCTCACGCGCCATCAAGATCCAAAACGGGTCTTCCAACAAATGCAACTCAAATCACAAAATCCCAAAAACAGACGTCCAGGCACCCAGTCCCCGGCGAACAACAATCCGAGTCCGTGTACGGTCTTGACAATCTGAATCCATCGGCCGCCGAAATGCACCGCCAAGATTCCGGCTATGAGTCGATCACGTCTCGCGAGGCACAGTCTAAAAGCCCCGGGACGTCTCAACGGCGAGCTCAGTCTGCTCACTCGAGCCGTACCGGCAGCCGGACCCGGCCTTCTACCCGGCGTAATGCCATGTCTGGCTCGGTAAACCGTCTGCCCAAGGCGGCAAAGTACATCGGCCGCTCTAACCTCGTCGACTCTGCCAGCCCTGTCACTGTCATCCCCTCGTTCTACGGCAACAACTACCCGGACAGTAACCCTTACAGCACACAGGCCAACGATCCAACCTCCTATTTTCACTTCCCGCCGCCCGGTCCCCATAACACTGGTGACGATGTTGTACTGCCCAACGGTTCTTCCGGACACGGCTTCGGTGTCGGTTATGGCGCCACTAGTAACCCCGACGTCTACGAACCCCCGCCACAGACGACGCACTATTGGACAAGCGATCAGACACGGAGGCTCGAGTATGCTGCCATCGACGCAGCCAGCCGTGGGTTCAAGGGCTGGATGATGCGGCACATGGTGCCTGACTGCTTTATCCCCAAGGCGAAGCGGCGGGTCACATTTGATGACGATACGGGCAGTGTGCGTCGGTATCGTATTGAGCTCGAAGCAGAGGAGTCAACGGAGAAAGAGTGCGTCTCGCACATGATGCGTCGTGGGTTTAAGAAGAGCAGTTCCAGCAGGTCGTCGTAGACCCTGGCGTTGGTGGACGGCGGGCGATTCCACGCACGATTCGACAGACGACCCGACAGACGCAATGATGGACAACGAAACTAGGTGATTACACACAGCAACAGACATGATACCGGTACAATTAAACGAGATGGATGACAGCGACGAGAGGAATTGCATACGAAGCGTTGATTTTATTTAATTTTATCTCTTCTCGCCACATTTTCCGCATTTGGACTTTCCCATTTTGATGCGCATATACCAACCACGCCGATGTCCTTTTTGGATGGAGCATTTTTTTCGCACATACATGAACGGAGAGTCGTTTTATACCCATCTTTGCATCGCCACGCTGAACTCTTTAGCATGCCCTGCAAAGATATGTCTATGCCATTTTGATTTTGTATTTCTTGGATATTTATCACTTCTTGTCAGCCTACATACATATTATCTATCTTGGATGTTACATTTTTAATTTTCACAGGGGATTGCTTCATTTCGACTGTGGCTACATTTGGACAAGGTAGTACTTGATTATGCTTCGATTGAAGAAACAAAATTCGTTGATTAATATTAAGTCATATCTCTGTGACATGATCAATCCATCCAATACCATTAACTGACTCTAACGTTTCAAGCAGACAGCGAAAGGATAACGAAAACGGGACGAGGAAACGAAATACCGAGAGGGGAATAGGCGGAGAAAAGAAAAGGGACCACAGGGTAAAACAAGGCAAACGCATTCCACATGTGCAAGAGAAAGGGAGGGAAGAGAATACGGGAATGAGAAACGACGTCTCGCAGCTGACAGCAAGCCGGCAGCCTTCACCTAAAAGCCAAACTGCTCGCGGTGGCGTGCCACGGCATCGGAAAAGTAGCCAGCCAGGATGCTCACCTCGCGGCCCGGGCGCCCGTCACGCTCTTTGCACAACCTACGGACGGTTTCCAGGCCGCGCAGGCCATCGGCGACGGCAGGCGACTCTGACGAATGGGGCGGCTGCTGTGCGGTCTTGTTCCGCAGCGAGGAGTGCCGCGTCTTGGTGGAGCCCAGCAGGGCATGTTTGGTGGTGCCGTACTTGGCCGTGGCCCCGAGGCCAGTCCAGCTGAGACGGTGGTGGGCCGTAGCTGTTGTTTTAAGGCCCGGGCGGTCTTTGGATGTGCGGTGGGGGCGAGCGTGTGCGCGTGCGCGTGCGGAGCCATCGTTGCCTGTGCTCGGTGCTGCCATGGCGGCCATTTCGCGCCTCTCGGCCAGCTCGCGGTCGACACTCATGGCGGCGCCCAAGAAGAAGGCGTCGGAGGACGGCGGTGACAACAGCAGGTTGCCATCCCGGTCGACTTCCGGGTCGGGACGCATGGACCAGGGCTCGGGGCCGAAGAGGGCGGTCAGGTAGTCTTCCATGGTGAGCACGGGCTTGCGGGGCGGCAAAGGCGTCCGGGCGAGCGAGGTGGCGTCGCTGGCGATCGAGTTTGTCGACGACGCCGAGACGGAGCGGCGGAAGGCCGAGTTTTGCATGACATACTGGTGCTGTAGCTGCTGCTGGTAGGTGAAGGGGAAGCTCATGCGGTGGCGGCTGTTCCGGTTGGTGATGTTCGTGATGCTGGTGCTGCCGTTGTGGTTACCGCGGCAGCTGTCGTTGTTGTTGTTGTGGACGGCAGCAAAGGACGGAGGGCCAGGGGGCGAAAAACTGCGGCCTCGGCTGGCGGGCCGGAAGCCAGACGTGGTCGAACCTGCATTCAGGCTTAATCCGAGTCCAAGTCCGCCGCTCCCCACAGAGGCGGCATTGCTTCTGTTGACATTGCCAGCGGGCGAACCGCTGCCGACGACAAAGACACCACCGCCGTAGCGCCCGGCCAGGTCTTCGCGGACACTTCGCAGCACACCGAAGCGGGCACACGGGTCGTGGGCATGCGCGACGTGCTCGACGTGGAGGGACAGCGGGTTGTGCATCTCCGTCTGCTGCTGCTGCTTCTGGTCGCCGGCTGACGATGATGGCACGACAAAGTCGGGCGCCAGGGAGCCGAACGTGTACACTTCCAGCTGGGCGAGGCGGGCTGCTGGAACGTCTCCTATTAGGCGTGCCAGGGCCTGAGACACAGCCGTGGCGCCTGCGTTGTGTGCGAGGACGACGATGCGAGTGCGTCGCGGGTTTGCTGTGGCGAGGAGTGCCCGGCGCAGCTCAGCATAGACTCTGTCCGCGCCCCGTGCGGGCAAGACACAAACGGGCAGGAGAAGCCGCTGCAGCAGGACCCCGAGTGCATCGGCCACGGCGCCGTAGGTATATGCCGGGCGCAGCAGCGTCACCGGGCGGCCAAAGACGGCAGCCAGACGGGGGCCCGTCTTGGCGAGCGACTGGGAGGTAGCCCCAAGGCCAGGGACGAAGAACCAGTGTTCGGCGCAGGCCCTTGTATGACTGCCGTCGTGGTCGTCGTTGTCGCTATTCTCGTCATCATCGTCGTCGTCGTCGAGGCCATCTTCATCGTCCTCCACACCACGATCCGCGGCCCACGACCGGTAGACCGTTCCCGTACGAGCCCGGGCACCGCCGTTCAGGGGCCAGGCGGCGGCGTAGACGGCGGCCGAGCCGAGCAGCAGCCACGCCAGGAAGAGCGCGCCGGGGAGACACAGAAAGAAGACGGGTCCTGCGGCCAGCATGGCCAGTTCTGCCACGGCCAGACCGGTCTGCAGCAGAGCTTCAGCGGCATCGGCAAAATCGTCCACGGGGACCGTCAACAGCCGCGACCAGGTGCGGGGACGGGCTACGGCCCACACGGGCGTGCTGGCCTTGGCCCAGGCGAGGCGCAAGAGGTCGGGGGCGTTCACGGCGAGCCAGCGCAGATCGGACCACAGCAGGCTATACGGCGTGAGGGTGGCAGCGGAGGACGACGAGGCGAGGGAGGATGAGAAGGCGTCCGAGCTGTAGTTGGCGGCCGGCGGGCGGCACTGGATCCGTTGCCAGCGGGAGAGGGTACCCCCTGCGCCGTCGACAAGCGGAGGGATGTACACCACGACATGGTCGCTGTTGATGGGAGTCGGCGGGTGGTGGACGGGCGCGTTGTCCAAGCTCTCGACAGCGTATGAGGTCGAGGGCGCCGTCGAGGGTGCCGTGGAGGGCACCGTTGCGGCTGTCAGTGGCGATGAAGCAGACGAATTCGACGAAACTGACGATGTTGTGGACAGCGCACTGGATGGGGACGAAGCCGGCGCCGTGGACGTGCCCGGTGTGGCGGTGGACGACTGCGAGAGAGGCACGACGTACGGCGGCGACGACGACAGAGAGACAGTCCGTTGGTGGCGCGAGGGGAGCCGTGGCGAAGACGCGGGCGTCGACGGCGAGGGCGACCAGTAGCGCCGCAGCGTGGACGTGGTCGATGTGGTGTGGGTGGACGCCATGGAGAGGACCGAGCTGCGGTACGACGGGGAGTTTTCGATGGCGGTGGGCGAGGCGGCAGCACCGTCGGTGTCGTGGACGTCGTCCACGTCGATCTCGCCGTCTTCTGCGACGCTCGCGACAGACCACCGCGGTGAGAGCGGCGAGTGCGGTGAGAGGGCCGATGGCCGGGGTGGTTGTTGGGACGCTCGTTGGGATGCTCGCAGATGTGCTCGTCCCGCAACGGCGTAGTCGTCGGCGACAGACGAGCAGTGCCGGCGGTGGCAGTGGGCGGGCGACTGTTGCGATCGTGTCTGGCGATGTGGCGAGGGCGCTTCCAGATGCGACCACGCAAGCCAAGGCATCGTCAAGACAGCAGACGCATGATGTGAGAGAGCGAAGAAGACGAGAGGCAAAATGGAGGGGGATTTTCACGAGGCAAAAAAAAAAAGGGAAACAAGATGCATTGCGGTATGCTGCGATATGCAGCGTTGAACGCAATGAGACACATTTGTTTGTTTTCTTTTCCGTTTTGAGATTTTCTGTCTGCATCGGAAATGCGAAAATGCCGAAGAGACCTCAGCAATGCAGCAAATACGAGACACACGAGACGCAAAGGCAGACAAGACCGGCAAGCACGCGTCGTCCTCGTGTCCAGCTACAAGAGCTCTCGATCTCTCCTCGTGATGGGCTGGGCAGGATGCAATCCAGACGGCATTCCAGATGAAGCTGCTGTGTTGGTGTTGTGGAGATTTTGGTGTGGGGATGTAAATACGCGATGCTGGCGGGGGCACTAAGACCGCTGAAGAGTGTAAGTTTAGCGAGTTTTCAGTGGCCACATCCACGACAACGCTATTCCCAAGCAACTCCGCGGTGCCACCAAGATTTGACAAGACGAAGGCACATTCCACGACGCGAATGGACTTGTGAATCGGATTGGTGTATCTGAATCCAGCTCTCGCCCAGCTGCGGTATTGCCCCAATGAGTCTCGCTTTGGAATCTTTTAATCTCGCCAATTGACCAAAGAGGTAGAAGATGAAGAAGGGGAAAACAGGAAAGCAGGAAAAAGCAGCCTCTTACTTTTCTTTGACTTCTCCCATCTAAAGCAAGGGGTGTCTACGATAATTGTCACAGCTGCACGTGTCGTTCTGTTCATCTCCCGTCCCACAGGCCGGTGATCCGGTCGCGTCATGCCATGTCATGTCGCTTTCATTGACAATGTCTGCCTGCTACGGGCGGGTGGTAAGAATACAAAATGGCAAACAACACAATCGACTGGTGAGTTCCTGCAGACCCGCCCATCTGGCCCCCAATGACAACTTAGCTGCACCAGAAGTTGGAATGTAGAGGAGACGGTACAACGATACAATACGGTGAAGAAATACATGAATTAAAATAGGAATGTTAAAATGGGAATGCCAAAAAAGACAAGTCTGGAACGACTCTGAGGATGGGTCACTGGGTATGGCATTTTGATATACCTAGTCCTTGCTGGATATGATAGCAATGCTCTTTGTCAAGATACCTGTTTGAATCCTACTTGATCCTCGCAAGGGGAACGGCCAATCGCAACCAGAGAGCCGTGTAAGTGCTTGTTTGTCTCTTTATCCAACTCGAATTTCGTCACTCAACTTGATGCAAATGTAGCGCCCGGAGATGCGCTGTCGTGCTAGCGTAGCCTGCTGTGGCAGGCGGTGGCAGGTGCTGACGGTACCCAAAACTAGCCAGAACAATGCACGTTCCAAGTCGCCGAGTCATGCTAGCGTGGTACAGTGCACGAATATGACGATCTCTTCTTCGCAAGGCAGAAGCGACTGACCGAACCGCGACGTCTAAACCAGTTCTATACAGATGGCGACCTCTGCAGGAAGAGCACAGCTCGGCCAAAGAGCCAAGGTAATCATGCTGGCATCCAGAATCCCAAATAGCGCTAGCCGGTAGCGACGAGATTAATACGACGATAGTATTACTGTAAGGAGTATTGTTTATAACATCGAACAAGGCCACTACGGCCGACACCGACTCTGAGTATGAACATTGAAACGTGTTGCAAGGGCGAGAACGCGAACAACATAGACAGCGCAGGGCACGCGCGGCAGCCAACCAGACCCGGGTTGTAGTGCGTCGAGAGCAGTTTAGGAACACGGTGCCGATTATAAAGATACATTAGCGTAGCACATGTAAGAACCTGCCAAAATAAACATAATAATTAAGGTACTTCAGTTATCTTCATAATCGAGATGGACAGTAGAGAAGACCACGTAATAAACAATAATAAACGTAACGACGTAACGACGTAACGACGTAATTACAAGAACTTATAAGTCCAGCATGCTGGCCGTTCCCTAATACGACACTGGCGGTCGTCCGTGCACGTTGACGGCCCCGTCCAGCCACGGAAACGCCTCCACCAGCTCCGGTCCCACCGTCCAGTTCTTTGGTTCCCGCACGTGTTGGATAAACGCCTGTGATATGACGTAGTGTTTCCCGTCACCAGGTCCTGTTGCTGTTGTTGCTGTTGCAAACGAAGTGCCCGCCAGCTCCGGCCTTACTTCGAGAATCCCCTCGAGGGCGTTCTGGGGCCAGCCAATGCTGAGCGACTTGACCAAGATGCTGGCAAAGGCGCGGTAGCGCGTGTGGTCGAGGTGCGACACGACGCGTTCGCGCGCGCGCGGCCAGCCGAGCGTGTCGATCCAGAACGGATGGGGGACGACGAGCTGGGCGCCGGTCGGCCGGAAGAACTCGGGGAGGGCGTCGTAGTGGTCGCGGGTGGGAGCGACGAGCCATCGGATGTAGAGGCACAGTATGTACAGCAGGGCCGTCTTTTCGGGCGTTGCGTAGTCCACGAGGGCGCCCGCGACGTGCCGCGCCATCGTCGACGCGGCACGGCGATCGGGTTCGTAGAGAACGGGGTTCAGCAGGGAGTGGACCGAGGGGAAGTGGGTGTGCGTGAACTCGTCGGAGGGCGACGTGGCAGCCGTGGACACCGAGACAGAGGCGGAGGGCGTCGTCGAGCCCGTCGAGCCAGCAGATGTGCCTGTCGTGGCCGTTGTGGCGGCCGACGCCGTCGACAACGACCGTCCGGTCGAGGGTGCGCCTGTGGTGGCCGTCGACGCCGCGGACTGGCCCCGGCCCCGCCGCCTCTTGTACACAAAGTCGATAATTGTGTCGTCCACATTCGACGTCGGCGGTACATAAGGCGGCGTGACCGCCCAAACGGGCGACGCATCCCGCCAACGGTTGGCCTCGACGCGCGCCAAGTACACGGCACCCGCGTCGTCATGTGGACTGCGGCGGAAACCGTCGCTGGTGGCTAATGGTGCGGGCGGCGATGGAGCCGAGAAGTCGATGCTGCCGGGCGGATTGCGGTGGACATAACCCTGTGTATAGGAATAGGTCGGCTGGGGATCGGACGACAACGGCGGCAGTTGTTGAGCCTGAGGTGAATGCGGTGAATGCGGCGAATGCTGGGCCGCGTACTGCGGATAGAGGTGGGGTTGCAGCTGCGTGGGCGTGAGGGCACGCTTTGCGCCCAGGGGCGGATGTGTATGGTTTGAATTTGTGGAATGACTAGCGTGCGTTTGGTGATGATGTGGATGTGCATTCTGACCGTGGTTCTGACTATTTGACGCGCCGTCCGAGAACAGCGGCAGACTCCGCGTCAACAAGTCGATGTCGAGAGAAACTGTTTGTTAGCGGGAGCACATCGTCTATTCGACAGAGAGCAGCACATACAGTCGCTATTTTGGAATGAAAGGCTGTCGTCCACAGGCACCGTCACTGACGCCCCAGGCCCCCAAACGTCGAGGTTGTCGAGGTGCATGGAAACCGTGTCACCGACGAACGGCTGCGTACCGCCCATCGGCTGGTCGACCGAGTGGCTCGACTGTGCCATCTGCCCGGGCTTTGTATCTGACTGGAGCGCGGCTGGTGACGGCGATAGTGACGACGCCGATGTCCTCTGTGCCACCGTCGTTGCTACCGAGGCTGCGGAGCCCGACACGGGCGATGCGGTCGTCGTCAGCGGCGATGATCCCGGGGAGCTGCCGGCCGCACTGCCCGACCCGACGGACGATCCGGCGACCGAAGCGTCTGCATTCACCACGGCCAGCGAGACTTGCAGCGACCGTAGCGATGCAATGATGCCCTCCAGCGACGTCGACGAGGTCTGCGTGCGCGCGGCCGCCTGCGCCTTGTCGGCCTCCGCCTGCGCCAGCCGTTCCGTCAGCGCGCGCACTTCGCCCTCGAGCTCGGCCAGCCGGGCCTTGTTCTTCTGGCGCAGGACACGCTGGTTCTCGCGGTCGATGGCGCGCTTGCGGTACAGCCGTTCCATGCTGAGGTTGGCGGCGGCGCGCGACGACGTCGCCGCCGACGCGCTCGAGCGGCCGTCCGTCTTGACGGGGCGGATATGGAGCGCGTCGTCCATACTGGGAGAGTCCTCGGGATTTCTGAGTCAGATTGTGGCTTCTCGTTATGGCAGTCGCTGTATCGTCATCAACATAGATAGCGGCAGCAGTGGCAGGTACGTGGCTCGTTGTGTCGCTCCTTCTGGTCTCAAAACGATCATGACTCTCGTTCCTTCCTTATTATTTATTGGCCTTTTTTTCTTTTGTTTTCGCTTCACTCGATTTCCCACGATCCGCAATATTTTGTTCCCCTTTCTCGTCCCCTTTCCATGTCGCTGTACCGTCGAGTTCGCACCTCCAATCCAACATGCAGCATTCGACATCGCTGCCCCCAATTCGCAACGCGACGTCGCAAGCCCTGGCTCGGTTTGCACGATGGCGCAAGCACGCAACCCATGGCGCCAATTGCATCAAAGGAAAGACCTTGCGGCGGAAGGAGCAGGTGGCCCACCCCACTTAAAGCAACTTCGTGCATTGTGTGTCGTATGTCTATTGTTCACCTTTGGCCATTTCACCTGTTATCGTCCTCGTTTTCCGCTCTCGTCTCGCCGCTCCCTTTACCCTGCATGTCAAGTCACTCACACGACACCACGACACCACATGAACCAGCACAGCCCGTCTGCACGATCAAACCCCCACGGACCCCGAATCTTGGCAGATCCCGTCATCGCCGCTCGAACAGGAGTCATACTCGAGACCCGACCCATTTTGCTACAGAGGTGGGCAATGGCTGCTCTGTGCAGATCATGGTATAAATGTCAATAGGACGATGCATGCGTTGTCAAGAGCGCTGGGACACGCATCCTCGTGAGAGACGCCCTGCACGAGTCGTCTGAGTCGAGTCTTCGAACGTCAACCGCTGCGAATGGCAGGTGTCCACACTGTCCACTGACAGCCACTAATGCCGCCCACTAAAGACGCTAAAACGGCGCCCGCCAAAAAGACAAGTATTACGCCATTTGCCTAAGCATTGACAGGCTTTCTTGGCAAACGCGACTCGATCACTCCATCACTCCATACGCCGTCCGTCTCGGGTCGTTTGTTGCCTTTGATTTTGTGCTGTGCCATTGGACGTCGCACACTAGCATGACTCGACGCTCGACGTCGCTCGACGACTCGGCGCCCAAAAGGGACTGCTAAAGCTAGTCGAGTCATTCGCATCGTCTCTCCACAACAACAAATGGACACCGATCTCAAGCTCCACCACGATCTCATTGTGCTGTGCAACGTAGCTGTGGAGAGGTGCGTTCTAGCATGGCACGGTGGTTTATAGGACCCGGTCGATCATTATCAAGGTGGTGAAAAATACCATCCCGTTCTTTATCTCTACTCTATCAACTCGATAATGAGTTCGTTACACTCCCAAAGCAGCAGCTCGCACTTCGTCCACGACTGCCCCAACTCAGACTGCCCGTCGTCGCGTCTTGGCCTCGCAGCTGGCGGCCGTCGAGCTCGCCCCGGCGTTGGGCGCCTGCGTCGCCAGCTTCGTCCAGGCCGCATACGTCGCCGCCGACCGCGTCGCATTGCTCACCGGCGCGCCCCACTGCGCATACCCGTTGTCGTGGAAGCCAAAGTTGAGGCCGTTGCCCGTGCACGCCGGGTTGGTCGGGCCCTTGGTGGCCTGCGCATAGCCTAGGACGAGCACGCTCTCTGCGTTGCCCGGCTGCAGCGCCGTGTGGACCGTCTCGTTGTACGTGCCCTGCTGCCACGCCCAACAGTTCTGGCACCGGTAGACGACCTCAAAACTCGTCGCGTTGACGGCCGTGTGCAGGATCGTCAGCGCGGGCGCCGGGAACGCCGCCGACGTGCCGTTGGTGCCGTTGTCGCCGCCGAACTGGCCCGGCAAGAAGTAGTCGTCGACGTACCGGAACGACGTGAAGACGTGGTTCTGGTACGGCCAGGCCATCAGCAGCAGGTCCGAGGGCATGTGGCCGCCGTGCGCAATGCCGCACCAGCCCGTCGCCGTGGCGTTGGTCGTCTGGCACTGCAGCCGGCCAATGTACTCGGTGGCGTCCTTTTGCAGCGCGTCCTCGGGCAGGACAAAGCCGAAGCTGAAGGCGCCGGCGCCATCCTCGCCCGGCGTCGCCCACGTCGAGAAGTTGATGCCGGTGGCCGCATCGGTCAGCGTCGAGGGCGACAGCGAGAGCTGGGCCACGGCCGTCCCCGCGAGAGCGGCCACGACAGCCGACGTTTGCGCGAAGATCATGTTGTGCAGACACAAAGGAAGAAGGTAAAGAAATTAAAGTACAAAGTGAGGTAGGATGGCCGTGACGAAATCAAACAAACATGAAAGACAGGCAAAGTCAGTCGAAGCGGATGGAATGACAGCGTCTTAAATGTGGCGACGACCTGCAAATGGCTGGCATTAATATAGTCGAGCTTCAGCTTCGAGCATGGCCAATTTATCTTGTCGTCATGGCCCCTGAATTTTCATTGATTTCCCATGCAAAGTGGCAAAGACCCTCAAAGGACCGAACGCGTCAAATTGTTCTCGCCGTTCCGTGGTGATTGGAAATTGCTGCCTTTGATAGATGCGGAACCTGTCTATCCATGGCCAGTTCTTGCCGTTGTCATGGTTTGCGGTGTATAAGCAAATCGTCACATCATAAAAAAACAAATGCAGCGCGTAATCTGTCCAGCTCGGGACGGGTGGCCCGGGCACGCCCAAAAAGAGCTCACTATGGATAAATGCACGTCGCAATGCTTTCTGTGGATGACAACCAGGAACGGACCCGTCCACACGGGACACAACGGAACTGGGCTTTTGTATATTTACATCTTATTGGAATATTGGAATGTGCATTGATTGATTCCAAGCATCGGGCTGTCAATCCGAAAGACAAGCTTGACCAAGCTTGACCATGACGTTGTCGTACTCTATACAGGAAGACGGTCGCCACATGGCATAATGTGAGGCGAATTGATGACGGTCAGAGCAGACAATCTTGATTTCATTTGTTTTGTAAATAGTAAACAGAAAAAGTTATCAGCAAAGAAGCCAAAAGAGACTGTTAGATGTCTCTAGCCGTGTATGGGCGCCTGTTGAGAGACACCCAGGCTTTAACGCGATAAAACAAGCACAAATGGCACCAGTGTTAACGATTTCCCCCCGACTTAGTGCTCATTCTGCTTCTTGCGCAGGTCAAACACCCGCAGCGCCTCCTCGGCCGCCTTGACGCCGCTCAGCGCCATCGCGCCAAACGTCGGACCCATCCGGTTGGCGCCGTCGACCTCGGACAGCTCCATGCCGCCGACAATCAGCCCGGGCACCACCTCGCGCGTGTTCTTGACAATCGCGTCCTCGGCCAGCTGCATGTCGAGTCCGCGCATGCCGCCCAGCTTCGCGAGGCGCTGCATGCTGACCAGGCGCTTGACGGAAAACGCGCCCATGGGGCCGTCGTGGCCCGTGGTCGAGATGACGACGGGCGCATTGATGGTGTTGGGGTCCATGCAGGACTGGTCGTCGTGGTGGAGGGACACGAGCGTCCAGTTGGTCACGACGCCGGCGATGCGGATGCCCTCGGTGTTGTTGTTGTTGTCGTCGCCGCCGTCGACGGCGGGCCGCGTAATCAAGTCTTCGACGGCCGTCGCGTTGAACAGCTTGATGTTGGGGAAGCGCAGCACGTGCGACAGGACCGTCGACGTGAACAGCGACGCGTGCTTCACCACAACAAAGTCGCCCTCGTCGTCGTAGGGCACGCCGACCTCGCGCAGAAACACGTCGGCCGGCTTGCGCATCACCATGGCCGAGAACAGCTGGCCGCCCAGCCACGCGCCGCCGCCCGGCGCGACACCCGCCTCCACCAGGGCAATGCGCAGGTCCGGGCGCAGCTTGCCCAGCGTGTAGGCCGCGCTCAGGCCGCAGGAGCCGGCGCCGACAATGACAATGTCCGACTCCGCGTACGCGTCGAGGTCGGCAAAGTAGCGGCGCGTCATGGCACGCGAGACCTGGCTCTCGCGGATGGGCGCAAACGTGAAACCGTCCTCCCAGCGGCCAAACAGGGCCTTGACCTCGTCGCCCAGAGGTTTAGCAGTGTTGGCGCCGTTGGCGCCGTTGGCGGTGTTGCCATCGTTGTTCTCTTTGAGAAGAGTCTTCTGGACAACCGGAATAGCAAAAGTACCGATCGGCGAGTTGGACTCAAGGGACACTGCGCTGGGAGCCATTGCGACGGGACTGTGTTTGGAATTGTTAGGATGCATGACAACAGGCGAAAAACACTACAAAGATAGGAGGAAGGGGGGAGCAGTCATGATCCTTTCGCTGGTATTATCCAGATCAAGTTACGGCCGTATAATCTCAGCCATACTGCCCGTCTTGCTCTGGAAGGCCCCATTGTTCAGAAAACAAAACAAAAATGGCCTTCCCCGAGTACAACACAGGCAGCAGGCACCGGCTCATGCATAATGCTTTATTCATACAGTTACCCGTTGCATAAAGATCATCTTGATAGGACGCATTGTAGCGATGCTGGTCATGGCAGCTGCTCCGGTGACGAGGAGAGTGCAAAAAGGGAAGAGGTCGGTATCCCTACGTAGATGTTTATTCTAGGAGTCGCATCGGCTGGTCAGTATATGCAGGTATTGTGCGGCAGTCAATAGCAGGGGAGATGTTACTCTGGATTGGCACGAAAGCGTGAGTTTGGAATTTGTCGAACGTGACGGTATTGCTGGAGTTGTGAAGTTGGTAAAGTTGTTGTTGTTGCAGGGTTTGTAGAGGAAGAAGAGAAACTCGTAGAAGAAGAGAAAGAGACGAAAGCCGGTCTTATACGGACAAACCCCTCACTGGATGGGAGGGGTTGTCCTTTTGTGTGCCACAGGCTTGTACTATCTCCTAAGTTGCCTTGTGGCCCGGTGTCGGCATTGCGTATTCCCAGATGGTCGTCATATTTGACGCACTCGACTTTTATCCCTCATTCTGTATCTGCCAAGCGATTGGACAGACGGTTGGTAAATTGGGTTGATAGACACAAGTTCCTCACCTGACTGAAACTCCAAAGTAACCAAAGAATGGAGTGCAGGTGCTCGCCGTTTGTTTTCTTCATTGCAAAAGTGGGATCGGCGGGCTTGGTAGAGATTTTTGCTCCGTATGAAGGAAAACGTCACTCAAAGTACCCCGGTCTGTGCCGTTTTCCGGCTGGTATCGGCACAACCAGCTCCGATCGGTCCTAGCAAGAACGGGTCGAGCACCAAACGGCCCCATACGGGGAAAAGGCATTAAATATGTGCACTGTTCCATTAGCTGTAAAGCACTTGTGGCACCGCACTAATGCAGGCCAAAATTGGTAAACACTTGGACAATGAATGTCAGGCCATCCACTTGTATTCGAATAGGACGTACACCATATTCGACTGGACAAGTTCGATTAAGGAAAATGTCCCTCCGCTAACACTGCATCTTTGAAGCGCTCACACTTTCCCGGACAGCGCCTCTTCGGTCCACGCCCACAGCTGCTCGGCCAGCTCCTCGTCCTCGGCGATGCCCCACTTCTCCTCAACACCAATGGGCGCATAGTGGGCACCATTCACCAGGTTTGCGGCGTCGGTGGTGGCCGCCCACAGCTGGTTCTTCACGCCGTCGGCAATGGGGCCGGCCACCTTCGGAACAACCTCCGTCTGCAGCTTCTTCATGTGGTCGTCACCGGGCTCGCGTGTAAACAGGTTGGTGTTGACCTCGCCGGGATTGATGGACACCATCACCTGGGCGGTGTTCTTGTTGTGCTTGGCATACTGCTGCGTATACAAGAGATTGGCAATCTTGCTCTGAACGTAGCGAAACACGGGCGGGACGGCGTCGTTGGAAGCCGTGCGCAGCGTGTCAAAGTCAATCTTGCTGCCGGGCGGCGAGTGCTTCCACGCCGACGACGAGAGGCTGACAATGCGAGCGTCGGGGGCCAAGATGGGCTGGAGCAGCTTCAGCAAGAGAGCATGGCCCAGGTGGTTGGTGGCCATCTGGATCTCGAAGCCGTCAGCAGACAAGCGGGGCGCACAACCCATGACTGCGGCTGTTAGCGAGAGAGCTGGTCGTCACGGGATGGAAAGGGCACGCACTTCCAGCATTCAGTATGAGAATGTCTAGCTTCTTTGTCGTAGCACAAACAGCAGCCACCGCAGCCTTGATGTTCTCGAACGAGCTCAAGTCGAGCTCCTGGAAGGCCACGTTGACGCCTGGTGCCGCTGTCTTGACCTCCTCCAGCGCCTCTTGGCCCTTGGCCGGGTCGCGTGCCGTCATCCACAGCTGGGCAGGTCCATGTCGGGCCAATGCAAGGGTACTCGCCTTGCCGAGGCCACTGTTGGTGCCCGTAATGAGAATGGTCTTGCCAGCCAGCGAGGGGATGTCCGTGGCCGGGTCAAACGTGAAGCCAGCGGGCTGGGTACGGTGCTCAGCCATTGTTGCGGATTGGATATGGTGTGGTAAACGGGGAAAGCAATATGGAATAAAACGTCTCAAGTTCTTGATCTGTGAGCAAAGTCGACTTATCAGTCAGTCGAAGAGACAACCCTGCATCAGATATCCCGTCCCAACTGTCTGGCTTTATACTTTGATAATCTGCCGGCCTGACGGACAGTTTCGACATCCCGTAGCAGCGTCATATCCCACAGAGGCCATCATATGTCGCGTCCTTTGACGGAGTTTGGCTGTTATCGCCATCTGCGAGAGCACTCGATGCAACAGTTTCAAGCAGATCCATGCTACTTCCAGCGATTGTGGATGCCAAATACCACTGAAGACCAATCACCGTATTGAAAATCCGAGCCCGGCATCCCGTGAGAGAGCCGCAAAGGTGCCTCATGTTAGCATGCATTTCTGGCTGAAAGGGCGGGGCATTGCACTTTACATGACCATTCTAGCCAATAAGCATCGAGAGTTTCCGAGGCGACCCACCAGAACGGATTGCGGACTGGAGGTGTGTGTCGCTAGGAAGCAGCACCGAAACGACGACAGCGACAACAAGACGAACCGACGATGAATCAGGAGAAAGAAAGATGTGGAAGAAGAGGACGAAAATAAAAAAGCTTAGGCGGTGGAAGACGGCAGTACTTTGGGGTTTATTCAGAAGGAAGCAGGTCGACGTTTGGAGGAAGGAGCTACCAATTGAGGCGAGCAGAAGTGGAAGCCGCGACGGTACACCACTCCACGGCAGTTGCCTCTAAATTATGTATTTTGGTCACATTGGCATCACGAGTTACTTCAAGCGTAGATCAACGTGTTTATACTTGTCAGGGTATCAATTTAATCTGTTCTCATCACGGCAGACTCCAGTCTCGCTCACCACTCGTTGTTCCGCGCCCGACGTTCACTGCTGCGCGCTTCCCTTGCCGTTCCACCAGGGAAGAACGACACCTCCTTCGAGAGCAACCGCCACTTGACATACGCCGCCGACTCCCGCTCCGAGGCTGAGATGGACGTCCACGTAGGACCGTCGCCCGCTCTTCGTTCCAGGTGACCGTACTTCTCCTCGGCCAAGGCGCGCAGTGCATCATCAACTGTGACAGGCCGTGTGCGCTCCACGACGCCACCATACGGACGGCCCCGAAAATGCCTGCGAGGATTCGACCGAGCCCGTCTTGTGACAGGCGGCTTCCAGCGGGAACCCTGCGAAAATGCATCCTCATGGAACGCCCGCAGGCTTGCAGCCTCGGCCGCCGTCAGGCCCCACACCGAGTACTGGCGGCTCATGCTGTCGCGCACCGCCTGCCGGAGCACATTGCAGAACGCAGCCTTGGAAGGGATGCTGA
Source organism: Sporothrix luriei (assembly GCA_021398005.1). Taxonomy (NCBI): domain Eukaryota; kingdom Fungi; phylum Ascomycota; class Sordariomycetes; order Ophiostomatales; family Ophiostomataceae; genus Sporothrix; species Sporothrix luriei. The sequence continues at coordinate 128,136 of WNLO01000047.1, read as the reverse complement.
CACACATGGCCTCCAAGAAGCTGGGCCACTTCTGGATGGTTTGGAGGCGGCGGACCTCGGCCGACAAGTGGGCTGCTGCGCCGGCGGGCGGTGCACCGTGGCGCTGGTACAGAGCGTCGCGCACCGCTTCCAGACTCTGTCCCTGGGGGCGTGCGGTGCGCCGGAACAGCTCCATGAACATGAGCAGGCGGTACGACGTCTGGCTGCCGACAAAGGTGTGGTGCAGACGATACTCGCTGACGGTGTCTCGCGGCTCGAGATGCACGAGCTCGGCGCGGCCGGCGCCCTTGGCATCGAGCAGCCAGACCACATTTCGCGTAATGGCCTCGGTGATGATGGACTTTAGCAAATCCTGGCGTGTACCGGGGCCGCTGTCCGCCGTCGTGTTGTCGACACCAATCTCGTTGTCGTCGGCAATCAGAAGCGCCACGAGAAGCATGCCCAGGTTGGGGCAGTCGGCCTTGGACCGCTTGTTGTCGACATAGAACGAGCGCAGGCGGCGGTTGGCATCCGCTGCGACCTGGGGATGCTCCGCCGCCAGGCATACCAGCAAGTGGAACAAGTGGAAGTACGACTCAATGGCCTTCTCGGAGGCGTGCCGCAGCGTACTCTTCACGGGCCCCGACGAATGGTCGACCCAGGGCTCGTGGAACGGCCAGTCATCAAAGCTCGGCTCCTTGAGCTTGTCGACGTCCTCGTTGAGACGGACCACAATCTGCGTCATGAACGACAGAAGCACTTCGGTAGCCCGCGTCAGGGTCTCGGGAGTGGGTGCTTTCGTGGTACGCTGCCGCAGATTCACGAGCTGCATGCCATGGGGTCCGCGGCCGTTCTTTGTGCCGGTCGGCTCCCGCTTGTCCAACGCGTTCTTTTTGCGCGGAAGAGCATCCTCGCCAATGGCCACCAGGGCCATCACCACATCGTTGCGCACCCGCAGCCAGTGCCGCCGCGACAAGGGCAGCGGCAGCCAGTGTTCAAAGGCGATGCTCTGCACCGACCGGCGCACCCGCAGCGTGGCAAAGGCCTCGCGCGACAGCAGATCGAATTCGGACGCGAGACAACGCATCCGCGTGCCGCTCTGCTTTGTTGACACGCCGACGCCGAGGTCACTCTTCATGTACGACGTCTTCAGGCAGAAGCACTGCAGCTCGCGCTGGTGGAGCACATCGTGGTACGCGACCAGTTGTCGGACGCGGTCCGAGGCGGCCACGAACTTGTTGATGCCGGTCGTGTCGAGCTCCCTGAGGATGAGCAGCAGGACGTCGTCGGTCAACATGTCGATCGAGCGACCGGTCAGAGCGGAAGGCAGCAAGCCCAGCTGGGAAGGCGTTTCCACCACACCCGTCTCTGCTTCTGCTTCGCCCATAACAACATCGTCGGTGGCAGGCTCCATATCCGCTGCCCTCAACATGGATGCCTGGTCGCGTGTGTTGTAGCAACACCGGTTGCACTGGAAGTGGTATCGCAGGTCGTCCGCATCCACCTCGTCACCTAGGTGCTGCTGCTCTGTTTCCATTGCCTTGGCATTGCGCTCCTGGTATTTTCCCAGCTGCACAATGCCGCCGCCGATCTGCTCAACCGAGTCGCTCGAGAAGAAGGACAGCAGCTGAATCGCAATCCCCTTGAGGGTGTACGCCGACGTGTACCCCTCGGTCGTGTTGAGGATCGACGCGCAAATGTACTCGCCAAACACGTTAGGGTGCGAGACACGCGGCGTATTCATGCTGATGCGCGGCGGCGCCACCGGGTAGTTGTGCGGGAACTGCACCGTGAGGTGCAGCGGCGTCTCCCCATAGGCCTTGGTCGTCAGCAGGAGACAGGCATCGCCCATCATGCCGTCAGGTCCGTCGACGGGCGGGTGCAGCTTGATGTTGGGGTAGCAAGGCGGCTTGCAGAGCTCACTGATGTCGCGCATCAGGCGGCCCCGGTAGAGGGGAGCGGCGGGAGAAGGGGCATGCGTGTTCTTGTACATTTTGCTTCTGTCTCAGCGGAAAATAAAACAAGAAACAAAAAAAGAGAGAGAGGGCTTGTGTCTAAAACAGAAAAAGAGTGAACGATTCCGTTTTGGGCCCTTTTTATGTTTTGAGGAGACCAAGTCGTTGCTGAGGACCAAGACCAAATGTGAGATGGCTGATGATGAGACAGGGGAGAAGAAGAAACATGTCTCGACACAGGTAATATATATACACTTCGCTCCTGTTTTTTTTTTTTTTTTTTTTCTTTTTTTTTTATCCCCCGACGAGTTATCCTCTCCAGTGAGCTGCCATTGACTCACTTGCCGCCGTTTGAGGCCAAGCTGCAAGGTAAATGAATGTTGGCATGTCGGCCTCAGGTAAATGGACATTTGACGTCGTGGAGGTTGTGTAGTACTGATTCAAGGGGCTAATACGCTACGACGGAAATGCCCCCTAAACGTCGGAATGTGCCACTAAATTGCCCTGTAGGGTGAGGCCGTCCATGTAAGTGGGGCCGTTCAAACCACCATTTCCCCCGTCTTTTCTCGCGCCTTGGAGGCTCAGCCTCGTGCTGGTCTGGCCTCATACCACATTCGAAAATCTGTCTTCTCCTCTATCTGAGCACCTTGATCTCAGAAACATCATACATACGGGTCCAGTTCTCTTTGTGAAACTTCCCAGCGCCTTTTAAATCACTGGCTACATGCGCAGCTTGCGGCGTGTGCGGTGGTAAGAGCGAGGACCTTTCCCATGTCTTCAATTATGCGCACCTACTAGCAATGCATGTGCTACTTACACCACTCAAATGCTTACGCAGTCAAAAAGAAATACTCACTGGATATGGTAATTGCACCGCGGACCTTTTTCTGGACTAGTTGGTCGAGGAAATGTTTCGTTTTGCATTTTTTTGTTTCGTTTTAATCTTTTTTTCTCGCAAATGCATCGCACCGATCGTCATGCCACACTAACCTACTGGAAAACCTACCTTGCCCTCCGCCCTACTGCTGCTTGTACAGTTCACGAAGTGATACATTGTCGCTGATCTTCGACCGACGTAGAGTCGGGGTGGAGATTGAGGACGAAGTAAGAGGAATGATCAATGCCGGAATCGCAGTCGTCGAAGCGGACGTCGTGGTAAAGGAGGCTGAAGAGCCTGTGGCCGAGAATGCGGATGACATGAACGAGGTCGACGACGTCTTTTCGGCAGAGCTAGACATGATTTCGAAAAGTCCTTGAAGCAGGTTTGATTTTCTGATTCTGTGTCTTAAAGTAGGAACTATGAATTCTTTGGCAAAATGCAATGGGGAAGAGGGACCTCCCAGACAGGGCCCCAGTGAGCGCTAGAGCAGTATTTAAAATTGGATATCAACTGGCAGATAAAGTCAATGCTTGAATAGGTAGTCCTGTTGGAAAATGCGTGACGCAGTCATGAAACAGTTCATCAAGTGCGTTGTGATGTGTCTCCTTTAGCTGGTTGTTGTTCGAGGTCGGTTTTCGTCGTGCGCTTACATGAAAGGCACTAAGGAGACAGCCCGTAGGTGTTGTCAGTACAAGGGCCCTAATAAGGGCTTATCTCCGCCAAAATTATTTGTGTCCTGCCAGTTTGGCCGAGTGGTTAAGGCGGTGGTCTTAAGTTTCCGTTGGAATTACTTATCACACCATTATCGAGAGATTCACAGGTTCGAACCCTGTAGCTGGCAACTATGAAAATTCTTTTTTTGTGACGTTTTTAACGTCGCAGCGATAACGTAGCTAATACGACGAAAAAACCTTTCTATATTTTTTTTATTGATACGTCGTTAAAATACTTAACGAGTAAAAGAATAAAAATAAAATAATGAATAATTCGTATGTTTGTTTACCTAACAGAATGTAAAAGCTACTTTACTCATTTAAAATAATATGCTCTGCAAAAAATAAAGCTTGTAGCTCCGATACGGGGAATCGAACCCCGAGCTCGACGGTGAGAGCGTCGGATGTTGACCATTACACCATATCGGATGGTCTTGTATTTCTTGCAAAATTTAGAGCTAAGTCACTATATCAAGGCTCTTAGTCTTGGCTTCTTATGACTACTCACGCTCAAGTCCTCCCCTTCTTTTATTTATTTTTATGATCTATTTCTCTTTATTTCCCCCTTCCTTTCTTTTCACAACAAATTTTATGTAGTGTTTATCTCGCCGTAAAGGGAAATACGAAAGGCTATATTATGGTACTGAATAGCCAAAGACCAAAATAATAATAGTAATAATTAAAATTAAAATTACTAGCGAGAGGCTTGAGGTTAACGTACCAGGTTTGCACCTCACGGCAAAGTTTTCTATCTATCGGGAGATCGTTAGCAAATATATTGGACAATGTAGGGTGGCAATCTTTCTGTTTTGAACATGCTGCTATACATAAATGTTAATCTTATGCGTCACAACTAGAGTCAGAACGACCATGGTCTTGCTTGCCAGCAGCGCAGGGCACATTAAATACAACACATTACATTAAGAGTAAGGCAGATATCCAAGTGGCACGTGTGGCAGCTTTAAAATTTTCAAATGCTTTAAGGTAAAAGTCAGTTGTCGACGAATATCGACCCCGCGTCAGCTAATTTTTCCTTTATTTTCCCATTACCCCCTTAACACATCACAAAGCACCACTATGGCGATGCGCATACTTGTACATTGTTTCTCAAAGTATCCCCGGCGAGACTGAGAGTAGGTGTCTAACCTTGGCGAATATAATCTGCACCAGCACGTGAAACCGTCCTCTTGATAAAGGCAAAGACCGTGTCCGGTCTTACGGACAATTTCGATCCGATAGTGAGCGAGTTTATATCTTGATATTTCATTGTCAACAAACCCAAAATGAAAACAATCATCAGTGTTCGTGGATACTATCAAGCTTTTTTGCTAATACCAGTCTCAAAAAACAGACGAACGTCTCTCCCTACCAAATGATACCCACTGGCTTTAAAGCATCACTCAAATTTTGTGGTCGTGCTTCGTTCATACCGCCCAGTCGGCGATCTCCGGCATGATTAAGATAGACAAAAGTGAAAAGGCAAAATAACCAAAGAGAAGAAAGAAATAAACCAAAAACCATAGGTAGAAAATATAACGAAGTAGAAAAAAGAAAGACGGTATCACGTTCGTCACCTCGAATCGATGGCTTACTCTTCCTTCGCCAACAGCTCCTCTTCATCATCGTCCTCCTCAATGGCCCAGTCCCGCCAGCCTTCGCCGCGGACCCAGCTGACACCCTTGCGCCACGCCGGCTGGCGGACCGCGCTCGCCTGGCGCTCGTATACGGCGCCGGCCAGCACCAGCGACGCCACAAACACGAGCACATCGGCGCCCTGCGACGCGGGACGCCACCACCGCCGCTTGACGCCCACGCGCCACATGCTCTCGAGACTCGCGCGCGCCGAGTACAGGAACAGCGCGCGGCCGTGCTTGCGCTCGACCCAGGCCCAGAAGCCGGCAATAAACCCACTAAGGAAGAAGCGCTGGGTGGGGAGCACGCGCCGCGGCAGCCAGGCCTGGAAGAAACAGATGGACGCCCAGGCCGTCGACAGCGAGCCCGTCAAAAAGGTCGCCGACCGCAGCGACTTGGCAAGCAGCTGCTGCATCGCCCGCACCGGCGCGTGATACACGGCGGCGGCGCGGGGCAGCTGCAGCGCCGTGTAGACCACGAGGAAGAAACGAGCGTACGCAGGGAAGGCACGCAGCCAGTAGGTCAGATACGTGCGACCGCAGGACGGGTCGTCGGGGTGCAACGTGGCACAGCTCAGTGTCTTGATCAGAGGATGCGCCCGGCTTGTCAGCGGTGTGACGGCCGCAACGGCTGCTGTGGCAGCTGCCGCAGAGGCCGATGCGGCGGCCGAAGCACCTGATGCAGCCACAGGTAGAGCCAGGAGTTGGCTCACGTCTTTGGTCGGGAACAGGGCCGGCGATGAGAAGGCCGGCCAATACGCGCGGGCCATGGCTGCCATGGCGTCCAGCACCTGATAGGGGCCGGGCCAGTTCGCAGCCATCGCAGCGGGGATGTCGGTGGGCGCCGCATGCAGGTAGGTGTCTGTCGGCAGGGTCCGGTTGAAAATGAAGTTGCCATACGGAAGGGGGAAGCAGTCACGGTCAAAGACGGCCGCATGCAACAGCTGGCCGAACGCAATCGGCTGCAGCATCCACGAGCCCCACCACCAAGGCCGGGCGCGCGGGCGGGCCACCAGCATGACGCCGCTGGCTTTGGCCGTGCCGGCGGTGATGAGCTTATCAACACCGGACGAGGCAACGGTCGTGGCAGTACCAACGGCAGCCCGCACCGCCACAGGCACCATGTCAACGCCCCAGATGGCACCGGAGTCTTCGGCAGCGTTCCACGCAAATTCCAGGGCCCGGCAAACAGCCATAACGGCCAGGGTCATGCGGAACGGAGCGGGTGCAATGCCGAGCGCTAGGCCTGCCAACGAGGCACCTGCTGCGGGCGCATAGGCAGAGGTAAGCGCAGCTGCTGTGCGCGGATTGCGTACGCGGAAGGGTAGGGCGGCCGGGTCAAGCAGGTGCGTGCGCAGTCGCGTGAAGAATCGGAAGAGGAGGCGGTACAGGAGGAGGATGGCAGAGAGCGAGAGGGATAGGCGCACAGTGGGAGATTTGTGAAGAGGCTCTTTCTTTGATCTGCTGCAGTTAGCTCATAGCTGCTACACCATACGTGGTCGCAGTGAAAGTGTCGATTTTGCATAGCACGACGCACCTTGGTTTGCCTAAAAGACGGCGCTGGACGGCGTCGTAGATCTTGAGACCGGCAGCGCTGGCCATGAAAACGCGCAACGCGTGGCGCACAGCACGTGCATTAAAGTCGTCCGCACCATGAATGGCGCGGGGCGTGTCCGGGTCCGCCAGCTCCGGCAGCTTTTCCTTCTTGGACGGACTCTTTGGAGGGCCGCCACTTTGGCTCGGCCGTGGCGTACTGGCTTTGGACGGGGGCAGTGACGAAGGCCCGTTCATGATGCGTGTCACTTGCTCGACAGTCGGCGCCCGCCGGCGCACCAGCTTGGACTTGGACAGGACGTATTTGTGGAGGGCGGCGTACTCGCGTGCGGAGATTGTATAGCGGAGGGCGTTGCGGATGATGGCTTCGTTAGCCGAGGCGCCGGGCCGAGGCGCCGTCGCCGCAGAGGCAGACGACGCCATGTCGCAAGAGTTGAGAAGTAGTCGTCGGGAGAAGGGGTTGGCGGCCTTTGGGCAATCTCAACAACAGCGGCGACCTAAAGACGCGGCTCCATGAAGACACCGCTGTCGGCAGTCAATGAGATACAATGCAATGGGTTTAGTATTTTCGTCGATGCGATTGTGATATATGAGATTAAAAAGCGACAGAAAAAGGGCAAAAAAAGAGGAGGTCGGTGGAGTTCGGTCGTCGCAAAGATCAGCTCGTGACAGGCGAATGAGACGAAGTTGGGCCGCTGTTGGTTTTCGCAGTCGCTTGTGCGTGTCGTCGACTCGTAGTGGACTGTTGAAAGAACGAGAAGAAAGAAATGGACAGGATACGCTGGGAGGGATGGATGGGATGAAAGAAAACCAAGAAACAATGCGCTTTCGTTTCGTGTTGAAATGCAGCGAAAGGGAGCGTAATATTATGCTGGCGATAGAGAAGTCCCTGTGGGGGAAAGAGGGCCCAAGGGAAGGAGCGAAATAGCGGCAGGAAATGGAAATGGGGAAGCGACCACCCAAAAGACGCATTCTACTACGTAGCTTGGCAATTCGACCCCCTTTTACCTGGAGTCTCTGGTTTTGATTGGTTGTCTTCGGGCTCGATAGGTTCAGGGAGCTGTTAGTGCAAATTGCACGTGCTATTCTTTCGTGCGTTTCTCCAGGGAGAGCCACAGACAGGAAGGGACAAGCGGGACAGAGGGAGGAGCAATCCGCAGAATGAGGAGAGATGGGAGCAAAACACCTCGGCTGGTAAGCCCACCTTACCTCCTCAAGGAAAGGAGCCCACTCTTTAGAGGTCAAAAAGTGGTGCGACTTGCAAAAGGGTAAACTTACAAGAGGGTTCACGAGCTTGCCCGATATGACTTTGCTCCTGCCAAAATAAGCCGGATGCCACCCTCCCTGCTCTGGTGGCTTTTGCTCCATATTTTCTCCGCGGGGCCTAGAAAGAGAGAAGTCTAGTAAGGAAAACGGCATACATTCCATTTCGCGATAATCATCCGTGGATGCAGATGTTTTCCTTCTAATGACAGGGCTACTTCCCGAACATCCCTCCAACGGCCCAACGTACGGCTGCCCGTCACATTGGGAACGGGCCACCCACTGTGTACCGTGTGCCCAGCATTTTGCATGAGCTTCATTTCGCACCCCGCATGGCGCTATGAATAAGTTGAATTGCGCCGCTGTCTAGTTGCCGAAATCGACAATGATAGCCAGTAGCAGCATTGTTACAGCTAGATGACATTCAACGTGCTGCAGTTTTACATACTCAAGGCAGCGTACCTGGGATCGACTTTCCGTGAATGGTCCGTCGCCGTCATATGCTCAAAGGCCACAAGTTTATTCAGGTATCCGTCGCTGGTTCTCGGGAGTCTCGAAAAGAATCATGGCCAGACAGGTTGAAGATGACAAACTAGAATTCACATTAAACAAAATAACGAAGTAAAACATGATGGAATATCCTCGTGGGTATCAACTAACGGATGGGACAAAAGACTATGCAAGCCTTTGCCCTCACTCCCCAGTCCCCCCTGCCCCCTGCCTTTGGGACTGCTCTCCGTTTGCTGCAAACCATAACTATTGTCGTCCAGCACGACCAGTGGTATTCCCGCGTCTTTCGGTTCCTCCTCTTCCGCTGTGTAGTAATCCTTTTCTTGTGTCGCTCATGAAATACTAAAATACAGGTGTGTCGCTGGCTCGCCGGCCGGTGGGTGGGTGTCCTTTACTTTTTGCCTTTTTTAAAAAAAATACCATCTCTGCAGTGTGCTAGCCATTCGCAAAGAGGCCATACCGCGCGCAAGAAGGATACAGGAAGAAACAACATGATAATGAAGCCGAAATACCGTGTAAAAAAATGGTTCGCGGAGAACAACCTCGCGAGACACACAACATGATGGGGAAATGATGAGACCAAACGCCTAAAGGTAATGCAGCGCATGCTGTAGGGTGAGTAAAAGAAGAAAAGCAAAAGAGAAAGAAAGAAAGAGCAAAATGAAAAGTAAGACTTAAAAAGACAGAACCGTTGCGCCACAGACACTTGTCGTGGCGATACAGTAAGCTGTGCAAAACGAGAGCTTCAACGCATAGGACACAGACAATTTGGCTCAAACGACTCGACTCCACCACGCCAGGCGCCCGCAGAACGAACTAGCGACGGCGTTGCACGTCAGACAGCCGCAGACGCTGGATCCGGGGCACACGGCATCGAGCACCCTACCGTGATGCGTCAGCATGGGCCCAGACCCGCACAAGTTCGCCCGTTTCACCATGGCAGAACTCCTTCCAGCCGAGAACGTCCCAGCCGTCGACATCAACTGGGTGGTCCTGGTGGAGAGGTGGCGTCGGCCGCTGAAGACGGCCCAGGATGGCGTCACGCTGCTCGGGGCTGTTCAGATTGTCGCCGGCGTGGATGGCATCCAAAGCCTGCAGCCGTCTGCGCTCGCGCTCGTCGACGACAGCACGTGTGATGGAAGCCCGGTCGGCTGTGAGCTGGGGGTGGCCGAGAACATACTTGAGGTAGTCGTAAGGCAGGTTGGTCAGGACGCGCGAAAGCACCATTCCGGCATCAGTCTGGCTGTTGTCCACAGCGTTCAAGACACCGTTGATGCTGCCATGGGACACGTTGGAGGGCTCATCAGCAAAGCCACCGAACACAATCTTGGGAGACCGCGGGCCACCCTTCTTGGAGTGGGAGGCGTCGTTGGGCCCACGCATAGGAAGACTGACAGAGCCTGCTGAGCGAATATGGGCTGTGGTGCCATCGCTCGCAGCCTTTGTTGCAATGCTTTCGGGACCGTCAGTGGCGGGGGCGGTCTTCGAAGTGTCGGCAGGGAATCGAAGGAGCGTCGAAAGGGGACCAGTTGACGCGGCCACGGCAGCCTTGAAGACGAAATCGGTAGGGAAGTTGCGAACAACAAAGTCGAGAGCTTGGCTCAACAGCCGGCGGACAGACAGACCAGCACCACGGCCGTAGCGAAGTTCGGCATGAGCGTAAGCCGGTCCGTTCGGGTTGGTGTTCTCATTGGCAGCATTTGGGAAGGATGCACCATTGAGCCCATACGCAAGCACCTTCTCGACCGTCGTCCAGTCAAGCAAGCGCCCCGCCTGCTCAGCGCTCACACTCTCGACATGGTCCAGCATGAAAATGAAGCCGGCTGTCAGATTGGCCAGCGCTTTGTCAATCGACTGGGCATCTGACAGCGGGTGGCCGTAGAGACTGCGAAGAGCTTGCACGGCTGCCTCGACAGAGATATAGGGGTCATCAATATTCATGTGGAGAGCAAGGATCGGCCGGTTGAAGGGGCCAGAGTGGATGGTGCCAGCATCGCTGCGCAAGAGGTGGCCGATGCTTTGGCTTTGAGCGAGGACACCTCGGTGGCCAGCGAACATAGTCGTCGGTCCGTGCTGCTGCTCTCGTCCGTTCAACTCGGTGCCGTTGTTTGCGCAGGTGTTTGCTTGCGGTAAGTGGAGGATCAGGTGGCAGTCGGACGTTTGCGGGTTGTCGAAGCTATGCTGAAGCTGCCGCTGGAGATGGTGAACAAACTGGAAATCAAAGCCGTGGTTCGGGACATCGTCACGTCCGCCGTGGCGTTCGTTGGGGCCAGCATTTGGGAAACCAGAAGGCGGGAAGAACGGCGGCGACATCATCGACGACATCGAGTCGTTGTTGCGGAGAGGCAAATGTCCATTAGGACCACCAGGCGGCGGGATGGTTCCAGCCTGGTGATGAAAGGGCGGACCATCCGTCACGTTGTCGGGCGAGTGCGATCCGTGGAAGCTACCGGGCGTGGAGGGGTTGAAGCCAGCAGACGAAGGAGCGAATCCGTTGACATCGCCACCATGCGGCATACCAGGCGGCCCTTGCCACTCGCCCGGCCCCATATTCGGCATATTGTATGGTACGAACTGCGGACCACCAATCAGCCCAGGCGGAGGAGGAAGCGGGCCGTGACCCGTTGGCACGGGCGACACGTTGTTGGAGTCATGGAAGGCACCGAACGTGATGCTGCTGGCGCTCGGGTGAGGCTGGTGGAAACCGGGATGCTGATGATGTTGCTGGTGGAAAGGATGCTGAGGGTGCGGCGGGAACTGAGGGTTGTGTCTCGGCGGTCCACGGTGTCGGGCGGCGGAGCCGCTGCGAGAGTGCGGAGGGAAAACGAATTCCGGGACGGTAGGGCCGTTTGGCGGCAGCCCTGCAGAAGCCGGGCCTGCAGGGATATGAGGCTGAGATGCTCCACTCACAACGGGTCCGCTCGCTGGCGCATGCTTGTCGGCTGTTGTCGTCGTAGGGACGAAGGGAGCGGCAGTCGGGTCGGCCAGGGTAGCATTGGTCGATGACTGCGGTGTCTTGGAGGCAGTAGGTGACGACAAAGACGTGGATGCGTCGACCACAGTCTGAGGGGTCGAGGCGGAAGTCAACTGAGAAGGCATTTCGACAGGTGTGGACACGACAGCGACAGGCTCGACGGTCTTGTGGTTGTCGTCGCCATTCAGTGAGCTCGTGTCCTCCTCGAGTTGCTTCGTGGCTTCCTGTTCCAGCGCCTGGTTCTCCTTCTCCTTCTGCTTCTCCAGCTCCTGCTGCTCCTTCTCAAGGTCTAGCTGCTGTTGCTTCAGACGTAGCTGATCTTGCTGCTTTTGCTGTCTCTGCAACTGCTGCTTCTGGGCAATTGGCAGCGGAATCACGGGGACAACAGCAGCCCGGGCATTCTTGGGCCGGCCAGCCGTTTGAGGCGGCGGCTTGTTGGCCGTGCGAGGCATTGTCGGCGAGGCGTCGGAGCTATGGGGTGGTCAGGCGGGCGTCGCCGTGATACGGAGCATCGATTGGTCCGTCGTGAGATTTGGTGATGTGGGATAAGACGCGCGATTTTCCTGGAAAAGATGCCGGAGTTAGCATTCAGAGTCCGACGTGGTAAATCTGGTGCAAATGTGACAATGAACCTGCAAGCACCGGGCGGAAAGTGTGACGACAAGTGATTCAAGGTCGTCGTCCCCAGAGTTGGTCTCAGTCTCTCAGACTCAACAAGCTGCCACCGGACAGCGACGCCGATCTTTTCGAGCTGCTGGTACTGGCTACAGGACGACGGCGCATAGGAGTGCATGAAATATGCATTGGTAAAAAAAATGCGCCAATGGTGCGAAAAGGCGAGGCAAGTCCAGGCATTGGGCAAAAGTCGCGATGATGCAATGCTGGGACAGGCTTTCCATAGCTTGACTTACCGGCAGGGGTGCTTCTTGGGTCAAGACAGCTATTAAAGGAGCGACGAGAGGAGAGTGCGTGGTGAGGCGTACAAGGGAAAAGGAGTGGCCGCCAGGCAAAGCGATGCTTCCGGCACAAGTGAGGTTGCCTTGGGGTTGTGACGATGTCTAGAAAGGGGAGAATGGGCGACGATGCAAACGCTTACAGCGACGACGATGCAGCATCCGGTTAGTCACCTCCAGTGCGATGAGAAGACTGTACAAACACGGCTGCAGCGGGTTGGGGCAGACGGGAGAGGTGCTGGAGGCAAACGCGAGAGATGGTGAATGTTGGGAGCAGCGCCAACAAACGCAGGCTGCTGCTGCGGTGGAGGTGGTCGAGGGGTGGAGTTGAGAAGAATCCGACAGAAGGCGAAGGAGGAGACGACGAGAAAGTGGAGGGAGCGATGGTGCTGTGGCATCGGACTTTCCCTGGGTCGTTCGTCCAGTCAGGCTGTCGCCTTCTCTTTTTTTTTTTTAGAGGTCCCAGCTTTTTTTATGGGGCTCACTCTGCTTATTTCTCAGCTTCATTGGACTGTCAACACTTCCCCACGACGCCGTACTAGCGGACGGAGCTCCAACGCAGTCACGTGTCCTGCAACCGTTGAGAAGCTTTGATACTGCTAAGTCGGCCTGCCATGATGCCTCCCAAACCCAGAATGGCAGGACCATCTAAACCGGTGTAAGTGGGAAGGCACACCAGGAGCCTCCTGCCGTAATTCGGCGGCTCTTTCCTTACCTGAACTAGAATACTCAAACTTTTGGAAGGCACTCTCGTAGCCCCTGAGGCACATCGCGTAATTCAGCTTGCTCTTGTCTCTCTCATAAACTCAATGCAGACTACGGATTACATTGGAGTATCCCGTGGGCCGCCATGTCACTGTTCGTCTGTCCACCTGCTGGTTCATTTCGTGGGTCATTCCTTGACAATTCGTTACGACCAAGCACGAAGAATGCCGCCTCCTGATGCACAGTAAAGATCTGTGGGATCCAATAATCCAACGTTCTCCGTTGCGCGACTTGTTCAATGGCAGATCGAGAAATCGTGGTAAGTGAGAATGGTGCAATATTTCTTCCTCGTGTGGCTCTTAGCACCACTACTCCGTACCTTTGGCACGCATCACTGTAGGCTAATCGAGTCCGGCGGAGATAGACTGCGTATGGCCGGCGCAGGGTCCCAAAGCTCTGTCAACTTTCACGATTGGCCGCAAACAAAGCAACGCAAGAACGTACGCAAAATTTCAACAGTTGACAGCAACGGCACGATGGAAAGTACGGCAGGAAACCGACGGCCGCATCCTTCCAGCACCGTTCCTGCACGGCGCGGGGCCAAAGTGAAGACAGGATGTCGTACGTGCAAGTAAGCCAGCCACGCCCAGACGCAAGTTGACTGCTCGCCATCCACACAGTATTGCCATTGCTGATTTCTCATTGCCTCTAACCCAGACGTCGAAAGGTCAAGTGCGACGAAGGGCGACCCGCCTGCTCGCGGTGTGTTTCGGCCGGGCGAACATGTGAAGGATATGGCATTTGGGGTGGCGGCAACAAGGGTGCGCCCCTAGATGCTGTCTCCGTCTCGGGCGCCACTCCGGCCGCTCTCATGCTTGCTATGGATCGACGCCAACGACTGGCGGCACAGTCTCCATCGTGGCCATCGATCCCGCCACCCGTGTTGAACGGTACAGTCGCACCACTCAGTTCGCAGGAGTGCAACTGGCTCGACTGGTTCCGCCGGCGCACAGCAGTCAAGCTACGGGGTGCCTTCTCGATGGCGTTCTGGGATGTGCTCGTCATTCGCGCGAGCCTTGAGGAACCCGCCGTCCTTCACGCTGCCCTGGCCTTGAGTACTGTGCACAGGCGTGTTGGAGGCGGCGACGGCATGGGGACCAGTTCAAACGAGCGGCTTGCTGCGGCAGAAGCGTGCAGCGAAGAGTTCACTCTTCGGCAGTACAACAAGGCGATCCAGCACTTGACGGTTTCGCCGTTGACGCGAAATGCAATGGGTGTATCCAGTGCATCACCGGACATTGCTTCTACGCGGATCATGCTTGTGACCTGTATGCTATTCACATGTCTCGAGTTTATGCGCGGCCACTTTCGGACGGGGAGCACCCACTTGCAGAACGGAGTGCGGCTGCTCGACGACCTGTACGCTGGGAAAGTGAAAACCTCGCCAGAATCGTCCACCCCCACCTTAAACTCCTTTCATCTGATCAGGGACGGGTGCTTCCTAGGAAACAATATCGATCCTATCGACCGGTCGCTACTGGAGGCGTTTGCTCGTATGGACTTGCTGACAGCGCAATTTGGTCATGGATATGCGGGATCGATGCTGCCCACTGTGCCGCAGTATTTCTTTTCACCGGACCATCATCTGCTGACACTTCCCATCGAATTTGTGTCCGTCAGTCAGGCGCGGAACAGTCTTGATGTACTGGTCTACGATGTACTAAGCCTCAGGGGGCAGTGTCAGGGCCTCCACAGACAACAGCAACACGAGACTTATTCATCATTGTCCTTGATAGGCAGTGGGAACACGATATTGTCATCATCAGCACCGTCGCCGTTGCTGTCTTCTGATGTGGAGAAAAAGAGCTCATTGACACTTGAACAAGCACGTCTTGTTACTGCCCTTGACGCATGGCATGCCACCTACCAAGCTTCGCGAACTCACCTCTATTCTCGAGCTGACGTCGACCTGCTTGCCCGCGTTGCATATCAGATGCTCGTGCTCTATTATGACATGGCTTCTATTCTGGCCTTGACATGTCTTGCCCCAGATACAGAACTGGCCTTTGATGCACATACCGGACGATTTCTGGCCATTGTGCGCAATGCCCTGTTGTTTATCCGCGCAGTCAAGGACGTCCACAATTCACAAGACGTCCATTTCAGCTTCAGTCCGGAGGCTTCCGATAAGCTTGGATCTGCAGCATCACCCGTGGTGTGCCTATTCAACGCAGATGTCGGTTGGACTCCGCCGCTCTACTTTACGGCGTTGCATTGTCGGGTGTCACGTATCCGGAAACAGGCGGTGCGGTTTGTTAAATCGATCCCCAGTCGTGAAGGGCTATGGGACTCTCAGCTTTCGAGTGCCGTGGCCGAGAAGGTCATCCGTCTCGAAACTTTGAAGGTGGAGAACGCGCAGGATGAGCCAAATGCATCACCGCCGAGTTTTCTCGACAGCGAACTATTGGAGTCAAACTGCCCCATGCCTTCGCATGTCCCTCTACCACCATCTGCGCCGCGCATACACAATGTGCACGTCGTCTTGCCAGACAGCTGGTCAGGAACGATGGAATTGACGTGCGAGAAGCGATGGATCGACGGTCGATGCGAGGTCATACAGACGGCATTCGATCCGACAACGAAACAGTGGCTATGAACAAAGTGCGCGTAACATGTTCATCCGGATGCCAGTAGGGCAACTTCGTGGCCACTTAGTTATCTTGTGTACTGGTCACCTGTCACCACACTTACACAAGTGCACGAACAGCACGACGACTACGACCTTTATGTCACAGTTGACAGACGCACACAACATGGTCCGTGAATTGAGTTTGTACTTGTACACCTACACCGATCCAGGTATGGTAGAGGTGCATGCGTACAGATCTTGCTACGCATTGCGTACAGACTACGTGTCACCGCACAGATTCTCTGTGGCATGCCACAGCTGAAGCCGTTTGCCTTCTCGCCACCATCGCATACCGATTTCACTGACGGTGTGCTCTCTTGTCATGTCACACCAGAAGAGGCAAGCAATCTGTGTTTGCTCGCCTCCCAGGAATAGGTATAAATAGAGCCGTGTCTCCTCCAGGAGACATGATTTACTTTACAGAAATAGTTCCCTTTCACATCAAGCTCTCACCAAGCACAACGACACGACAACGCAAAGTCTCACAACAAAGCCCCACCAAGAACAAACAACCTCCAAGACAAGCAGACCACCCCCAACCCGCCAACATGGGTAACGACGACGGCAAGAAGGACAAGGGCACGACGCCCCCGACCCCCCACCCGGCTGTGGTCACGCCGGTGGTGAAGACGGAGGACAAGGGCGACAAGAAGGGCAAATAGGGGGTACCCCGACCGCATGCCAGACTTTTTAGTCGACCTGATGTTCCTCCTTTGAAGATTCATCAAGTGTCGTCTGCAGGTCTCGGCGGCACCGCCTAAACAGCGTTCTGGAGAGCTTGACACCGATTTTTGTCGGCCCTCACAACAATGGCGATGATCTCGCGCAGTTTATTTTTAGATAGCCGTTCTTGGTCTTGTGTATTATCTTCCCAAAGATAGCCGTCTCCCTCTAGCTAGGACAACAATAAGAAGATTACCAAGCTAATTCAAGTTTGACGCGTGAAGGAGAGGCTGGGGCACGTATGTGTGTAAATGGCTCTTTGACGCCATGAATGTTGCAAGAATCGTATTTACGCGCTCAGTAAGAAAACTACGGTCTAAGTTTAAAGTGCATGAGTATTTCAACTTGTGTGTCACCACCAGCCTTTGATTGTTTTATTGTTTTATTGTTTTATTGTTTTATTGTTTTATTGTTTTATTTTTAATTTTTTAATTTTTTAATTTTTTAATTTTTTAATTTTTTTCTTTGTGGTAGGCATTTTAATATTTTCAATTTTTCTCTTGTCTTTTTGTGTTTTCAGAAATCAACAAAAGAAAAAAGGAGAAGAAAAAGGAAAAATACCTAATCTCTTCGAGCTTAGACTTACACTTGTAAGGCCGCCTCTCCAATGCCTTGCACTTGAGCAACCATTCACTCACCTCTGCGTCTACATGGACCCGTCTTACTTGAACAGCGTCTTGACCAGGCCGAGAAAACCGCCACTACGCTTCTTCGTGGTCTTACTGGAGGCCCTGTAGGAATAGTAGCGCTCATAGACATAGCGGCCCGGGCTGCGGGGACGAGGCGAGTGGTGGCGATGACGACGATGGCGGCCGGGGCTCCCATCGTTCTGGCCGTGGCGGGAGCGATGACGACTACCGTGGCGACGGTGAGACGCGGGCCGCTCTCGCACGGGCGAGCCATGGCGTCGCGAGCGGCTGCGGTACCGGAGCGGACTGTGGACAGAGGACGGCTGGCGGCGACGGTGCCGGCGACGGTGTCCGTGCCGGTGCCGGTGCCGGGCCGAGGGGGAACGACGGCGCGGCCGGTCGTAGCGCGAGGACGACGATGGATGAGCATGGCCGTTGTTGGGGTGGGTTGTGCGGTACTGGTCGTCGGGATGCTCGGCCGTGACAATGTTGGCGTCGCCATAGGAGACGCCGCCGTACGAAGCATTGCCGTGGGAGTGGCTGCGCGGCGGCGGCTGCGAGTAGCTGCGGCCAGCAATGTACGACGGAACACGGGACGCACCGCGTGCGTACGGCTCAAAGGGCGCGTTCGAGTAGATGCTCGACGGACGATGAGACGACCGCTTCGACCCATGCCGAGACCGATGGCGAGACCGGCGATAATGCGAACGGCCGCGGGAGCGCTTGCGAGACGTGTCCCGGTCGTAGTCAAAGGCAGGACCGGCCGAAGGCGAGCGCAGCCAGTCGTTTGCATATCGGCCGCGGGTGTAGTCGCGGCCACGCGAACGGCCACGGGACGGACCCGGCATGTCGTCCGGGTGCTCGGCCGTAACGATCATCGGGCCATCGACACTACGGTAGCTTTGGCCCGCTGCCGCATAGCCGCTGTTCTGGGGATAGGGGGGGTACTCACGAGGATAGTTGTTTTGGAAGCCCAGGACGGAAGCCGGAACATAACCAGTGGAAAAGGGCGGGCTGGGCACGAATGGGGGCGCATAGCCACCACTGCCGCCGTAACCACTACCGTAGCCGTAGGCGCTGCCGTAGCCAGTGCCGTGGCTCGAATGGGGATGAAGGCTTGAGTAGCTCGGAGGAGGTGTCCGGTCCTTGCCTTTGCCTTTGTTTGTATTGCCGGCGCTGGCCTTGGCCTCACTGGGAGAGGCCTGGTGGTTCGCCTTGGGCCCGATGTAGCGGCCGTCCTTGTACTCGTCCTGGTAGCTCTTCAGGAAGGCCATCGCGTTGTTGAACCAGCGCTCGTTACGCTTGCTCCTGCGAGAACGGCTGCGGCGGCGCGACCGGCCGCGGCGAGTGCGGTCTCTCTCGGACGGCATTGCTGCTGTGGGCGAAGGGCAGGTTGTTGAGGGGGGTTGACTGGTGGAAAGCCAAAGTGGACACTCGTCAAGGGAAGAGGACTTTCCCTGAAGAGCGCTGGAAGCTTTTTTCTTTTTCTTTTTTTTTTTTTCTTTTTTTCTTTTCTTTTTTTCTTTTTCTTTTTTTTGTAGTCTTTGTATTGGTTGATCGGTGCGATGAGGAAAAGGGAAATAAGCAGACCGGAAGGCCCGCGGTGCTCTGAATTATATACACTCTGGCCGAGGCCATTGTGAACAAAGAAATACAATGCCGTGGGTGTTCATAAATGGGAGCGGCAGCATGTATGGGCTCGCTTTGTTCCCGATCCAAACGTGGAGGCTCTTTTGCTGCTCTTACATGGGCTTTGTGTGTGGACAAGTGAAAAGTCCGACAATGGACAGCGACAACAAGAGACATCTAACAATAGTCCCGTGTCGTTGCAATTTTAGCATTGGTGAATTTTCATACATCATCTGTTTACTTCGTTATTATTTGCTATGAAATTACACTGGAAATGACGTCGTCAAAAAACCATCGATTTATGAACTCCGGTACATCGCAGTATTTTGCTCCTTCGTTTGTGTCGTTGTGATTCTCCGTTTCGCGTTGTGAATTGTCTACCAAAAATGCACAAGTCATCACGGCCAAGCCTCCATCCTTTCTGGCACACATAGCCACCGTCGCACGCATGCCTCGCCTACCTTTCACAACCTACTTCTTGTAGGTCGGCCCGGCGGTCCACGACTTCGTGCTGGGCGGCGCGGAGCTCGGCAGCTGGAAGGAAACGGTGTTGCCCCACGTGGGCGCCGAGCTGCTCCACGAGGACGGGAACGGCCGCGGTCCATCGCTGCGGAGGGACGTCTTGGGGGCCGTATTGCTGGGGGCCGCCGTGACATAGTCGAAGGTAAAGCTAAAATTGGAAGAGGTATCGCTCATTTTTCGTAATGTGTCGAATGGGTGTGATGGTTGAGTGACTTGGACTGAGACGCCAATGTATTGGAGGTCATTTGATCACTTTGGTGGAATCGAAGTGGTTACCCTAAGTAAGAATCAAAACAGAATCAAAAAAGCCTGAATTCCGGAGAAGAACCGACTTTATATAACTCAATACTGAAGTGAGGTCACTGATGAACTCCGCGAGTGCAGTCGTGACGACAACAAAGTCAAGTATACATCGTGAATCGTGAGTGGCCACAGCTCGTCAAGAGTGGCTTGTTGGTCCTTGACAACGACGCTGACAGCTACGTAGGAGCCTTCGCCACCTCTGTCACTACCGCGCCCCCAGAGCGGCTTCGTACAGCGCTCGCACCTCGGCCTGCATCCGTTCCAAGTCGTACTTCCATATCGTGTGAAACCGCCACGTAATTTCGGGACCAAAGACAGCGGGGTCCTGGCCCTGCCTGGGATCCGCTCCTGGCTGTGCGCCGGGGCCCGCCCACTGGAACAGGTCGACGGCTTCGCGGGTGGCGCGGACCAGCCACTGTGTGCGCTCATAGCGGACCTTGCTGTAGGCGGAGAGGGCGCTGTCTACCATGGCAGGATTGGTCACTTCCGCCAGCACAGTCGACAAGGCCAGAGCGTCCTCGATACCAAACCCGGCACCGGACCCCAGGTGTGGGCCGGCGGCATGGGCGGCATCGCCGGCGAGGGCCACACGGCCACGATTGTACGTGGGTACAGGGTGCTCGAGCATGTCAAAGATGGCCCAGCGGTCGGGTGTTTCGGGAAGGAGGCCGACGACGGCGCGCGGTGTGGGCTGCCAGTCGGCCAAGACGGCCTCGGCGTCAGCGCGACGGCCCTTTCCCGTGGTCTGGCGGTTGGCAACGCCTGTATCGGCAGACACGTTCTGTTCCTCGTTGTTGCCGCTTGCTCTTGCAGCATCACCCCAGGGCTTGTCATCGCCGATGACGACCAAGACGTTGAGCATGGCTCCTTTCGCTACCGGGTAGGTAATGGTGTGAGAACCGGGGCCGTTGTACATGTACCGAGACGAGGCGCGGGCCTGACCCAAGGCGGCAACAGCACCGCCCGGTCCGTCCATGGGCACAACGGCGCGGAAGCAGTACTGGTGCGAGTAGGAGGCGCGGAACTCCGGGCCAAACAGCAGAGTGCGCATGCGCGACCAAACACCGTCCGCACCAATGACGACATCGGCCGTGGCGGTGGTGCCGTCGGAAAAGGACAGGCTGACGGGACCATTCTTTGGGTCGTTCACGGCAACCACCTCTTTCCCGAACTGAACGTTGGCCGGCTCGACAAGAGCGGCCCAGGCGCCCAGGATCTCCGACCGTCGCCCGCCCTGAAACCCGTCTTTGCCCAGGTACAGCTGGAAGAGGTGGCCGTCTGTTCTGAACCCGTCGATCCATTGAAAGTAGTCGAGTCCATTGGGCGTGATGGCTTGTTTGAAGACAGCGTGCAGCTGGGGGTCGATCAGGGTCATGGCGACTTCGGCGTTGGGGCTGAGTCCGATGCCCGCGCCATACTCAGAAAAGCCGGCAGCACGTTCATAGAGGGTGTACGAAATGCCGCGAGCGCGAAGGCCAATGGCTAGAACGAGGCCGGTGATGCCGCCACCGACGATGGCAACATGGATGGGTGAAGCCTGAGCGGTCATCGTGGGATAGAGGGTCGTTGCGTTGGAGCAAAAGAGCAAATCAAGTCCAACCTGGCGGGACGTCAGATGGAAGAACTGGACGACGTTGTTCCACGCTTAATTTATGCGCGAGCCAGAACAAGGTGAAGATCGCCGGCAAAATCCGAGTGCATTTGCAACGAAAACCATTGTGTGTTGCACAACGCTGCGGGGCTTTGCATGTGTACCGACTCGTGGGTTCGGGCTGTCCTCTGAAACAAAGACGGTAAAGGTGACGGACGGGCGCCACTGGACGTCCGGATTGGAATCGGGTTGCGTAACTGTGAGAGCCTGTGAGAGCCTGTGAGAGCCTGTGAGAGCCTGTGAGAGTCTGAGAGCGTGTTGTGCCGTGTTTCCTCATCCGTCCTGCGCGGTTGATTTCTGCAAATTAAATGGCATCGCAGACGTCATGGTGTCGCCCGCTTTCATGGAGCGACTTGCCCTTTTGACGAACCTGGTTCAGTGTTCTTGCAACCACTTGATTGTGCTAATTTGAACAAAATCGAGCCTCACACCAGCAGGCACCATGGCCAGCAAAGGCAACGTTCTTCTCACAGGTAAGCCCGGCTTCTGCCAGAGCTAGTCCCGCCGTCACTGACCTTGCAGGTGGCTCCGGCTTCATTGCCTCACATATCCTAGACGTCATCTTGGACCATGGATACACCGTCGTGACTACGGTCCGCACCGTCGGCAAGGGCAATGCCGTGCTAGCGTCACTTCCCGAGGCGCAAAGACACCTTGTGTCGTTTTCTCTTGTCGACGATGTGGCCAGCGAGGGTGCCTTCGACAGCGTCCTCCAAGGCAGCCAGTTCGACTTTGTCATCCACACAGCCTCACCGTACCAGCTGCGCGTCGAAGATCCCGTGCGTGACGTCTTGGACCCAGCCCTGCGCGGAACGACCGGTCTCCTGCGGTCCGTCCAGATGCTGGCGCCGTCGGTACGTCGCGTCGTCCTGACCTCGTCGTCGGCCGCGATGCTCAACCCCGCGCGCCACGCCGCCGTGTACGACGAGTCCTGCTGGCGGCTCATGACGTGGGCCGAGGCGCAGCTTCCGCACAATGCGTACGAGGCGAGCAAAGTGTTTGCCGAGCGGGCGGCGTGGGCACTGGTAAATGGAAGCGACGACGTGGGGACGGCGACGGAGACCAAAACGGCCAACGGCGACAGGCGGGTGACGTCGTTTGACCTCGCCGTGATCAATTGCACATACACATTCGGACCGGTGCAGCGATGGCTCACCGGCAGGGAGGCCGTCAATGCGTCCAATCAGCGGATCCGGGACTGTGTGCTGGGGCAGTGGAAGACGGCCCACGAGAACGGAGCCGGCCAAGTGCCGCCCACGCGCCCCGTCTTCACATGGGTAGACGTCCGCGACGTGGCACTGGCACATGTGTGTGCAATGGAAGTCCCTGATGCGGGTGGACAGCGCTTCTATGTCGTTGGTGGGCATTTTAGCAATGGGCAGCTGGCCAACATTGTGCGAGACGGTTGGACGCAGGCGGGCGGTGAGAAGGCAGTCATGGCCGCAGCTCGGCTCCCATCCGCAGAGGAGACGCCGGATGACCTGCCGGCGGACGTCTACCAGTTTGACAACCGACGGTCAAGGGACGTATTGGGTTTGCGCGAGTACCGCAGTCTGACCGAGAGTGTTCTCGATACGGCAGACTCGCTACTCGCGTTGGATGCGAGATGTGGTGGCGGCAAATGACTGTCCGGCGATGTTCAGGCGTTGGCGAACATTGTGACGAGAGGAAAAGGGGTTGCCGACGGATGCTTGGTTTTTGAGAAACAATTCGAATAATTAAAAATCATCACGGGGACAAACAGAAAGAAATTTACAAACGAGGAAGGAATGGCGATGAAAAAACAGGGAAGGCGCGACCAGTGCTTGCAACCCCGAAGATGGCGCTCAGATCGCGGTTCGAGAATGTCGTTAAGACAGATAATGTGGCCTCTCCCTAAAGTTTGACAAGCCGTTTGAATGTCCGGAGTGCGCCGACGTGCACTTCTCGATCCACCTCGTCTTCGATACCGTCGGGGCGGAGGGGGCGAAGGTGAAGGCGTGAGTCGTGGGTTGTGAGTCGTGGTCACGAGGAGTCAGCCTGGTAGTCTACAGATACATCGACTTGGCGCAGGCTGCATGTTTGATACAAACAAGCTCTGTTATGTTACTAAGCCTGCAGCTAAGAAAACAATATACGGGCACAAAAAAGGTGTAAATCAAATCCAAGGGCTTCCATTTTATTCCTTAGTCCTGACAGCTGCAGTCCGTCGCTCCTTCCATTTTGTTGTGCTGTCCAATTCGGCACCTTCCATGTGCTGCGCATCTTTCCAATTCCGCGTGTTTACGAGTTGGTATTTCCCCTTTCGGTCGGTTGCCAGCAACGGCTCGAGAAATACCAACGTCGAATATTCCTATTCACAAACATACAATCCGGGAAATGGACGCCACGCATACGCCATGTTGCCATTTACATACGTTCATACAAGGTTTCCTTCCACAGCTGTCGTTGCAGCCGCAAACAGGGGTGTGAAACAACGTTTGTGCCAAGCTTTGGGATCTAGATGGGCCGACGAGAGAAAGGGGGAAAAGGCCATCCGTCGCCACGAACGGCAAAAACACGACGATGGAATACGGCAATAAAACAAATCTCAAAACAAATCTCTTGGCAAGACCGTTTCAAAGTGCCCGGTTGGTACTCGCTGTTCTTGCGAAGTGCGCTGATGTTGACGGGAAAAGGCCCTCGACCGTCGTCTGGCTGCAAATCCACGGGATGCCAATCTTCATTTTGGCTTCTTGATTTCCGACAAGTCTTGGATGTCTTGGTTGACCTTATTTTGTGGATGTTCACCAACACCGGTGGAGAGGAAACTGCGATTGTTACAATCCTGCAAGGCTGCAAGGCTCTGGAACGGCGCATGTCTGCAATCGTCTTGTTTTATCTGCGACAATGGTGAGCTGGGATGAATTTGAGTTGCATAACGTTCAGTCGAGAATCCAACTCCTCACAACAAAAAGCGCTGTGCTTAAAATACACTAACAAACGGAAAAGGTGAACCCAAGTCAAAGCGGCGGCAGCTGTCCCGGCCCTTGTTTTGAGTTGCCAGCCCTGGCTGGGAGACGACTTGCATGACCGGCTGCTGCTGCGCAGATCAAACACAAGAGTCCACAGGCACGAAGAACCTTGCTACTCGCAAATGACTGCGCGGCCTGCTTCAGTATCGCGTGCTAATGTAGTTTTTCTACGACGTACAATAGTGATACATCCCGCGCACACACCGTAACGTCGTCTGTTACAAAACATCTCAAAGCCAGCGATCGACGGGCAGTGCAAAGGAGACAGTCGGAGGGCATGAATAGACGAGCATGCTAGCTGGTAAATCCACCGAGTCTACTGTGTTCAAGCAGTAGCAAAGCAGACGTGCAGACAACAGCCCGCCAAATCGCCGCCAAGATTATTTGAACAACGGCCCACCGCGTTCCATCTTGCCCTTCTGGTCTTATCTTTTCCCTTCGTTCCATCGTCTCTTGTCTCGGCTTCTTATTGATTCATCGTCTTTGGTAGCTTTTTTCACGTTCATTTATTTTTTCGAGGTAAGTTGCCAAGGGCAATCAATAGATCACGAAGTTAGATCACGACCACGTTCGACCAACTAACAAACGTTGCAGCTGTGCTCGATTCCTTCACTTCGTCTCGCCGGTCGACCTTCTTTTGAATCTTGTCTTTACTTTCTTTCGCATTCCTTTCCTTATCTTCTTACCTTCTTTCCCGGTCATCGCCACCATGAAGTACATCAACTCCCTCGTCGTTCTCCTCAGCGCCAGTGCCTCGCTCGTGGCCGCCGCCCCCAAAGGCAACAAGAACAACAACAACAATGATGCCAGTGCCGTCCAGAACGCTGGTGCTCAGGAGAGCGTCAACGCTGCAGCCAACAACGGCTCTGGCGGCATCAAGGCAGCAGACACCGCTGCCGAGGCTGCCGCCCTCGTAGCTGCTGGTGATCGTACGCCGATGCTCTCGCCCTCAACTGTTTTACTTCTCTCATGCTGTGACTCTCACTAACAACATAGTCGGCGCTGCCACGACCGGAGCCATCTTCTCCTCGATTGATGCCCAGTTCAAGGCTTCCGAAGCCGCCGCCACGGCCACTGCTGCTGCCGCCGCTGCTGCGGTCAACACTGGCGCGGCCAACGCTCAGGCCACAGCCGCAGCCGCAGCCGCGGCGGGTGGCAAGGGCAAAGGCAAGGGCAAAGGCAAGGGCAAAGGCAAGGGCAAGGGCAAAGACAAAGCGGCCAAGAGAAATCCCGCCAAGGGCAACGCCGCCCAGGCCGCCGCTGACGCCCAAACCAGTGTCAACGCCGCTGCCAACAACGGTGCCGGTGGTATCAAGGCCGCCGACGCGGCCGCCGAGGCTGCTGCCCTTGTGGCAGCTGGTGATAGTACGTAGTCCTCCGATCATGTTAATGCGAAGGAAAAGAAACCCCCCCCTCCCCCCCCTCCCCCCCAAGACAAAAAAATAGGAGAGACTGCTGACAAACTAATCTCAACAGTCGGTGCTGTGACGACGGGCGCCATCTTTTCGTCCATTGACGCCCAGTTTAAGGCGTCCGAAGCGGCGGCCACTGCCACGGCTGCTGGTGCCGCCAACAACGCTGCCGGCAACGGCAATGGCCAAGCACAGGCCACGGCTGCCGCAGCCAAGAAGGGCAAGGCTAAGGCCAAGGGCAAGGGCAAGAACAACTAAAAGAATACCGATTCTACCATACCTGGCCAGCAGGCTTGTCGTATTTGTTTCTTTCTCTCTTTCTTCTTCTTCTTTCGTTTCAGTTAGATTGCCGAAATTTTGACTACTTACTGTTCTTCTGTCTATTGTACATATTGTCCGTTGTGTTTACATGACATAAAAAAACAATAAATCCCAAATCCCTGGAAAGCTTTCCAGCCCATGACCAACTCTTTGAAGTGATCAACTCACCACATACCGCTCAAATTATGTCGAACAAAGCAACCAGATGAGCTCAACGGACAGGGGCATCTATGAAGAAATTGCCTAGGAGACGGATCTCCGCCGTGGCTGCTAATCTCAGTATGTCGATGGTAGTGGTGTCTGCGAATGTGGCGGCCGACGTGTGCGTTCTTGGTGTTTTGTTTTCCACCTGCTTAGTCTGTTGCTCGCAGCCGTGTCTAGACGGTCGCCAGTTAGGGCACGGACATAGAAGAGGTCCTCTTGATACGACGCATTGGCCAGCATATCGCCATTGTCGTCAAGACCTTCGACTTCAGGAAATGGGAGGATGTTCGCTCGAGAGACGGTTCCATAAGTGTAAAAGGGAACACCCTTAGTCAGCATGTTGTGCACATTCTGGAGAGTCTCGTCCGTGAACTGGTCTTGGTCGCGATTGTGGAGGCTATCGACCTTGTACGGTGCATCTGGCGGCTCCTCGAGCTCATTCAGTTTGCGCTTTGCAATCGTCCGCAGGTCCGCTAGCTCAATCCGGTCCGCTGGTCGATGCCTCATCATCATGCAGACACAGTCAATCAGATCTTCATCAAAAACGCCCTTGGTTTTCGAGTTGGGATATTGAGCGGTGCCTTTGTACGCCAACAGCGTGGCGTAAGTCCACATCCACCCGTATGTTAGGATTTTGTCGTAAGGCATTAGATCAATTCCCACGTCGGGTTCCAGCCGTTCGGCTTCAAGCTTGCTGGAGCCAGGAACGGAGGCAAAGGCCGCTGTTCTGTCGTTCGCAATCGAATTTGGGGCCGCGGCATTTCTTAATTTCAAGTACTCTTCGTGGACGGTCTTAGCGATTTTGCCGTGATCAATATCTTCCAAGGGTTCCTTTGGGCGTGTCCTTCTTCTGACGCAGTACAAAACGGGAACTGGCGGATGCAACGGCGATTCCAGAGAAATAAGGTTGACCATGGCCTAATTTATGGTAAGATCAATGTTTTCGATGGAAAGATGTAAAGGCGGTTCTTGAACCGCTGTAAGACACATACCTGACCCATCTGATAGACATTCATGCCACTACCATAATTACCAGCTGTCCAATTCTCTTTGTCATCGATCTCATGGACACCGTTGGGGTAGTAGTCCCATTCGTCGGAAAATTGTTCCTGTACAACGCGCCTCTGGTCAGTTATTCGAATCACATTTATCTGCGATGGGGAGAACAACAGTCGCTTGTCCAACATACAGGTCCTAGGTAAGACCGCTTTCCTGCGCGGCGCAACCTTTGCATATCGCCGTTTTCCCTATGCGAAGTAACAGGACCAGTCAATCACAACAGCAATAATAGTGGTGGCATTGGCGGCATTTGTACGGAAATTGAACAAAGGTTTCGAAAACAACTTACGTGGATTTGATGTCCCTTGTAGTGCGAGCTAAGCCCATGTCGGATACCTAGAAAGAAGGAACGGCTAGTCAGTGTATAGCCCACAAGAAAAACTAGACAATGCCAACTACAATGTAGCAGAACACACCTTGAATATCGGGAACTGCTTGTGCTTGTCGTCATTCATGCCCAAAAGAACTTTTCATAGAGTCAGTAGGCCACTTCAAGGTCCGGTGGCTGGTGCATGCACGGCGCGGCGTGCTAATGTACCGGAACGGGGTGGAGACGTACTGTTTTGCGGGTCGATATCAAAGTGAACAACGGCATCACTGTCATCGGGATTCCGCGGTATCCTTTCGGTGTCTATGGTGTGTCGGCTGTTCTCGTAAATAGGGGCCGCTTTCGGATCAGCATCAGGTCGATAGATCGTCCGCGGGTGTTTTAAGGCAATGAGCTGATGGGCCACTATTCGTTGTCAGTCAGCAAACGTCCGAAGTGGTGGGATAATTTCAGGGAAAAAGTGCAAGAACGCACAGCAGCTCAGTATCCGCCATTGACCACGCGCTGGAAGTATCATCCCCGTCGTGCGTATGCGTGAAATGTAGTCATGCAGACTACCATTGTTCATGAACTCGGTAAACAAAAATTTTCTAGACGTGTCCAGTTTGGTGAACTCTGACTGCGCAATGGGACGCTCGGTCCTCTTGTTCTCATTCCTCTGTACAAGATCACTCGAGATCTTGTACGCAAAATAAATTTGAACAACGTGCCGGCAGCCTTTAAATCTCTGTAATTAGGTTAACCTCGTCTCCTGTCCATGCCGTGGCCGGAATGGAGACACGTACCATCAAGTGCAATTTCTCCTCGGAGAGATTCGAGGTTCTGTTCAGCGCGGTCTTAACCACAAATTGCATCGGGTTTTCTCCCGGCAACGCCCTTTTTCTGACTTGATAAAGTGCTATAACACCAAATCCACCTTGTCCAAGGATCTTCTGGAAGCGCAGTCCTGTTGTGTTCAGACGTCTTGAGATATCATTCATCTTCTTTTTCATGCTTCGAGATGGAAGGTCTGGAGGCCTTACGGCCCGTCTGTTGTGAATGCTTATCCGTTGGAGTGGTACCTGGCTTCGCGCTCTTATCCTCACGTCGCCAGGAGCGTAAAACTCTCCGTGTGTGTTAAAGTTTGAACGAGGCCAAATAAGAACCGATGTATTCTCCGACACATAGTGCCGGTTTTTTTGGCATTTACTCCACCGGCTCTCCGTCAAGCCGTTGCTGAGTCCGGGCCACACTCCGTGCCTGGGAACTCTACAGCGGGCAATTTCGGCGACGTGTTCACGAGGTTGAAAAGTGTCGAAATCACCCTCTAAATAGTATTTCCTGAAGTAAACTGCCAGAGTTCGACGCCATTTTTCATCGCTACTGAGATTGTCGTACTGTTGTTGCAAAACGGTTGCGACATGCGGCAATTGTGGCGGCCCTTGCTGCTGTGGTTGCGGTCCTTGCTGTTGTGGTTGTGGCCCTTGCTGCTGTGGCGATGGACCTTGCTGCTGTGGCTGTGAACCTTGCGGAAGTATGGGCATTGGCGCGATCACCGGCGGTGCTTGATTCCCAGGCGCTGCTGGTGCAGGTAATCCCAATGCAGCTGGAGACGACCGCCACCTCCGAACAGAATCGTTGCCCGCAGCGGCGGCAAGACCCGCTCCGTCGCCCGGAGGAGCTTGTTGTGGAGCCACCGCGGGCAGTGCTACCGCTGGTAGCGGATTCTGTACTGGACCCGGTACTGCCGCCGCCGTATTCTCCAAGAGCAACACAAAACTCGCCACGGCATGTTCGGCTTTCGATAAAACGGCTTGGTCTTGTGCGGGCAGCTTTTTCTGAAAATTTTCCATCTTCCGCTGCCGTGCGCCTTTGCCCTTCCGGTGTGGGGCGGTGGAAGCGCTGTGGAGCTCGGATTTCAAAAGATTCAAGTTGTCGAGCACGCCGGCGGTGGTGTTATCGGGGAAATTCCCTCTTGTCCACATATTTTGTGTGTCCAGGTTGTTGATGAGATCCACAAACAGAGCCATGAGATCGGCCAGAAGTGGCGGTGGCACGCGTTTCAGGCGGTTTTTGTTACTCTTCTTCCACTGTATGACATACTGAGCCGCAGGCAGTAACTTTCGGTGTGGAGGCTGTACCGGTGCCGGTGCCGGTGCCGGTGCCGGTGCAGGTACGCCTCCCACGGGCGGAGGCAGTACTTGAGCTTGCTGTGGCAGGCCTTGCTGTGCCTGGTGAACTCCGCCAGGTGCTGGTCCTCCTGGCCCCCCTTGCGGTCCTTGGGCGGGCGGCGGCGGTCCTGCACCAGGTGCACCCAGCATCAGAGCCGGTGCTCCTGCGGCAAGTGGCTGTGGCTGTGGCTGCGGCTGGACTTGCGGGGGTTGTTGTGCCACTGCAGCTGCCGCCGCCGCCGCCGCGGCAGCAGCGGCCGCAGCGGCGGCGGCTTGTCGTCTGGTTTGCACCATGTTTATCGTCCGGTGCTAAGTGCTAAGCGTGTTGCGGCAAGCTCGGAGGATCTTGGAGCCGGTGCTTGTCGATAATGCGTAGTGGATGGTGTTTTGTGGACTACACGTGGGACGTCGAGAAAGATGTTTGATGTTTTGGTGGGGATGGTACAAGTAAAGGGGAGATAATTCGACGATGAAAAGACATGTTTTGATATCGACATTCTCACAAATTGTTGCAGCTTGAGGAGATGCAGAAGTCGACTCTTAAATCCTCTGAGGAGAGACGAAAGTCATAAAATGGTAGCAAGGGAGAAATGTTGTGCCAACGAACGTTTCCGGGGCGGGTGCGATCGCGTGAATTGAGCTGCAAAAGGCAAGCGCGAAGAAAGCAAAAATACACCTCATAATCCAGTCCCTCTTCGGCCCTTTGTCCCAAATGGGCAGTCGCAGTTGGCTCTTTTTCAACGTCTCTCCATTTTGGAAAGTTGTACTCTGAATGCGTTGGGATAAGCCTTTGGCATCTACTATTATCAGTGCAATCAGCAAGCTTGTAGATGCGATGTTTTTCAGCCTGTGAGTGACACGATGGTTATTGCTTCCGCGACATGTAGAATAGTGCTCTTTGCATATATCCTTTTCATTTCTTTTATGTATTTACTTGTTTCTGAATTAAAATTTAAAAACAAACGCACCTCTCGAGAGAGTTCAAAAAGCAAAACGTTCACAGCGAGGAAACCGTTAAGCACAAAGACGACTAAAAACCCCGACAAGCACTGGTGTAGGGCGAAAAGCAAAACCCGAAATGGTTCCGGATCGGGCTAATCATGCTGTGGCCTTTCCAGAAATCTAATTATGGTGTGTATACGAACATTTTGGGACAGGTTTCTTTTATGAGCTGCGTTGGTGCGTCGATTCTCTTTGTCTTGTTTACACTCAATGGCCGCGCAGCATCCCAAGGGCGCAAACGAAACTAATGGACGCAGTGTACAATGGGAAAAGAGGAAAAGCAGAAGCTTCTTGGTCTTGTCACCGTGAGCCCTCTGTGTTGTCCCCCTTTCGCAAGTCTACGCTACTTTGTTCCTAAATAGAATTACTTCTGCGAGCGACGTCTTACTGTTGCCAATAATCTGGATTCCAATTATCTCGACGCCAACCAGTCCCTGGCAGAGCCCAAAATCGAGAAGGGCCGCATAGACAGACATCGTAGGGGCGGCATATGATAGCATTTAGCCTGTGTTTTGCTGTTGCAGGGTAATGCTCATGTGTTTGTTACGTCGTGATTCGAGATGAATGCCTTACACACACACACACATACACACAAAGACAAATGGATCTGTCATACGGAACATACAATGCACTTCACTCAGTAGTTACCCACAAACTCTTCACACCCAGAAGCTCAATATGCTGTATGAGCAATAGGAACCGTCGTCGGTGTTTCCAAGTTCCGACATGGTCGTAGCTGGTACTGACGGCGTGCTAATCATTGGTAGCCTTTTCTGGATCCCGGCATCGGGGCCTGTTCGGCAACCTACTGTGGCGATTTCAACAAACGAAAATACGGGACAATAGCAAGAAGCAGCCAGAAAACACGGCACATCCTTGCCTATCTGCGTGGGCGCTGCCACGCAGCTAAAGCTGGGGGCGGCATGGACGGTGGTCGGAGAATTAAAAAGGAGATACCGCATCTTGTGCTCCTTGGATGGGATGATGTGCAGAAAACAATTTTCATCGAATGGTCGGGGGGAGGGTGAGGAAATCGTGCAGAGACGGAAACGGCGGGCGCCGAACATCATCGTTGGACGCGGCACAGCAACAAAATGAATATTTATTTTGCATGCAGGCTGCCGCTCTCCAAACGTCAGGTGTGCGAATGACTAAAGCGGCCAGCGATGTAACACAGTTACAGTATTCTGCTCAACGCACTGCCCTGGGCTGTCTCTGCGGACGAGTCACAGAGGCTGGCTACCGCCCAAGGCCGTTATGTCCGCGGCGGCTGGTGCCTAAAACACACACACTTCGACAATAGCCTGACCCAGAAACGGGGACGTCTGAGGTACTCCGTATGCTAGTCACCTTCTTTGGTGCATCTATGTTTCGGCTAAAGCAATATGATCGTGTTTGGTATGACGCTCCAAAGAGGCTCTTCTTTGGCAATCTTCGGAATAGAGATGAGACAGGGCGTTCCGAGAGCCGCATTGCTGGAATGGAATGCGGCGTATGGTCATGCTTTGTAAGGTTTTTGCCATATCGTGGACCAGCTGCCGTTCTTTTTCTCCCGCCATGATCGCCTCTAGCCAGGCTTCCAGTGTTCCAGACCGCTCGCCCACCCAATTGCCGATTGGGCTCCCGCCGTCGTCCCATCACCCTGAGCCTTCCAGTCAAGGGGCAAATTCACTCACGCAACGAAACGGTATATACTCCGTACAAGGCCTGTCATTGGGCAGCCTTTGGTAGTTCTGAGGAGACGTCTCCTAGCACATTACGTATTTCTGCACACTGCTCTCGTCCCGTGTCTTGTCGACGCCGGTGCGTATGGTCCCCCCATGTCGGCAATTGTATCGTACCAGCAGTCGAGCGACGGCTTAGTATGTGGCACAGATGGAGCATTTTGTCAATCAAATGTTTCTTGTTCGCGGAGGGTATAGGCAACGCCACGCAGTGAAATCCCTGAAATATCATGGTTGTGTGAATGCTTGGGAAGCGGCAGTGAGATGAGGTGAAGTCAGAGCTGTGTTCTGGCCGTTGTGGACAAGGCTTCATGAAGATCGCGACATATGTACAAGTCAGGAAGGAGACGTAGCCTCTCTTCTTGCCAATATGCACGCTAGACTCGTATTTCGCATTTGCAGTACCTCGCATTCGCATGCCAAGGTGCCTCCTTCCTCACCAAAAGAGACCTGTCTTGCTGCTAGTCCATCCCCGATCGCCCCTTCCCCGTCGGGAAACGGTAATAGTCGGACCCCGACGCTGGGGAGCAGGGGCCTATTTCAACCGTACGGAGTAGAAGAACGTCACCACACAGTCGCGCCTTCTTTGGGGTGGTGTGCGAGGCGCGCAAGGCACGCACCTGCTGCGTCGGTATGAGGCGTGTTGCAGTGTTCCGTAATCCGTTTCTGGTTCCATGCGCCTGCCAAGTTGTCAACCAAAAATCATTGGGTCGTACCTGCTTCGTTAAGCAGCTCGTTGTGCTTGCCAGCTGTCGTGGTCCCATGCCGCCTACTCACTATTTGAATCCAATGACACTTCAGTCGTTTTTTTCACGTATACCACGTCTCACTCATTTGTACACTCCCTTGTTTGACAGAGTCCGCATTTGACTTGCGAGACGACAATGCATCTCGGCAGAACTGCATGTGTCGTAGCTCGCTCCGTTCATCCACGGTCCGATCACACTCACCGCTCATTGAGCCGCGCAAAACATCCTGAGAACAAAACATACACCCACACATTTTAAACATACCCGAACCAGACAGACAGAGAGGACGCCGCAGAAACAGGGCCCGGTAGACATCCGCAGGACCTTGGGGGAAGGCAAAACCAGCTGAATGCAAGGCTACATAGAGTATTCGTTGTCAGCACCATTGCGCATCAATATCGTCTCTCAGACCTCCAGCAGCAGACTTATCCCCCGTTCCTCTACCAATACATTGCCGTTCTGGACCTCGACCTGTATCGCATGGTATCGGCCGTTTGAGTCCCGTCGGCCGTCGATTTTATCCTTCCTCCGTGCCCGATCCATATTTCACTCTTCACACCTTTCAAGAGCGGTCGAATCTCACTTTGGAGACAGCTGAGACACATGGGCCTTTCTCTCGATTTGCATGCTCCCCCAGCTTCTGATATACGTTGCAACCACTTCGTATAGATTGTGTCACCCGTCCAACTCCGATTTCTTTATATTGTACTCCCTCTACCCACTGTCTAGTCTGCTTCTTATTTGTTGTTCCATCTAATCTTTGGCAATCTTCCCAATTTATTTGAAGCACCCATTGTTTCTAGGGGATATCCGATATCAGCGACGTACTAATCCGACAAGCTTGGAGCTTGGAGTCTACCGCAAGCACACGGGCAATTCACTGGGCGGACAGTCAAAGGTTCACTCGACAACAAGCTCTTTCCTCGGTCATGGTCCGTTGTGCAAACGATGGGAGCTTTGGCCCCGTCTTGACGCCTGGGCCGGACTGCTATAGCTTCGATTTCACGCTCACGTTTGAGGACTGCATTTTCTCGATTGCGCCCTGTTGCATTGCCTTACTCTTGTCCTTTGTGCGAATCTACTATCTCCTCAAGCGCAATGCCCTTGTCCGCTGGCCGCTCTTGCTGGCCCTCAAGCTGGTAAGCTTTTCTTTTTCTGCATTTGTGCACTCAACGGATGCTTTTGGTACGCATCACTAACACGGCCGAGCTTCTCTTCATTGCCTTGCTAGGCGTTCAACTAGGCATTGCCGTCCTCCTCGGCACCAACAGGGGCTTCCATACACACACCACCGTTGCATCGAGCGTCGTGAGCTTGTGCACAACGGCTGCGCTGACAGCACTCTCTGGTCTGGAGCATGTGCGCTCCGTCCGCCCATCCTACCTCATACAGTCTTTCCTCTTCATTTCTACCTTTTGCGACTTGCCACGCATTCGCACACAATGGATGCTGCCGGACAACGCCACCGTGGCACCCTTGTTTTCGGCCGCATTTGGCCTCAAGGTGCTTCTGATCTTTGTCGAGTCCATACACAAGTACAGCTACTCCACCCTGGCCGACGAGAAGGTCTCGCCCGAGGAGATACAGGGCGTCTTTGGAGACACCTTCTTCACTTGGCTGAACCCTCTCTTTTTTGAGGGATACAAGCGCAATCTGACCATGGACGATCTCTACCCTGTCGACAACGGGCTTCGGGGCCAGACTCTATATGACCGTCTGCAGAGCCATTGGCTGAGAGGTAGGGCAGTCTGCTAGGCCCCGTACCATTTGCATGTGTCTTCCACCTTTAGCCGACATCCACTTACACAATGTAGCAAATTACGCGCGCAAGCACTGCTTGACATACGCGACCCTCAAAACATTTGCGCCGGAGCTCGTCACGGCATTTGTTCCCCGTGTCGGCTTGATGGGTCTCAGTCTGTCCCAGCCGTACCTTGTCAGGGCTGCTATCAACTACATTGACGACGCGGATCAGCCAAAGAGCTACGGGTACGGCCTCATCGGTGCCTACGGTATCGTCTACCTTGGCATTGCGGTACGTGGTATCCCCTGTCTTTTTCAATATGCGACGTTTTTGGACGCCTGCTAATACCCACAGTTAACTACTCGTTGGTACATGCACGTTGCTTTCCGTACCATGGCCAAGATCCGCGGCGCCCTGGTCACCATCATCTACCAAAACATGCTGGCCATCCGTGCCGAGACTGGCAACTCGTCGGCGGCTCTGTCCCTCATGAGCACTGATGTCGATCGCATCACGTTCTCGGCTTTCAATATTGTCGATTTGGGTCCATGCATAATACAACTCGGCATCGCTCTGGGCATTCTCGGAACGGAGCTGGGCGGTAGCAGCGTTGCACCCATCGTTCTCTGCCTCATCTGCGGTGTACTCGCTGCACGGCTGGGCAAGATGATCCCACCGCGTCAGCGACGCTGGATGGCGGCCATTCAGAAGCGTGTCGGCATCACCTCTGATATTGTCGGTTCCATGAAAGGCGTCAAGGTGGCTGGTCTCAACGAAAAGGCCGAGCAGCAAATCCAGGGCCTTCGCGACTACGAGCTGGAAGAGTCCATTGCCTTGCGTAAGATCCAGGTGTGGAACCTCCTTCTCGGTATCATCCCATCGCTGCTCATGCCGGCCGTGACCTTTGCCGTGTACGCCATCGTGCAAAAGGTGTCCGGCAACAGTCAGTTCGGCGTGGCCCGGGCCTTTACCGCTCTGAGCGTCCTAAATGTGCTCGTTATGCCGGTCATGACCATCACATCGGCGTGGACGAACTTGGCCTCGGCTCTCGCGTGTCTTGATCGCATCCAGGCCTTTTTGATGAAAGAGAAGCGCGAGGACTACCGTATCCTGCTACCACGGTCAGATTCCGGCTCCTTTGCGACGCGCGATTCGACTGTGCGAGGTGCAGACGATGCGTCGGAGAAGTCGGCTGGCAAGGACAAGCAGCCGTTGATCAAGATTCGAGAAGGCACGTTTGGCTGGAAGGCCGATGTGCCGCCGGTACTCAAGGACGTGGACATTGACATTATGCCGGGCGAACTGACACTTGTCATCGGCCCCGTGGCCTCCGGCAAGTCGACACTCCTCAAGGCGCTCATTGGTGAATGCCGGAAATTCAAAGGCACCGTCGAGTTCACCATTCCGGAAGAGGTAGCGTATTGCGACCAGGACGCCTGGCTGCTCAACCGGTCGATAAAGGAAAATGTGCTCGCCTTCGAGCCGTACCATGAAGCGTTCTATGAGCAGGTCATCCGTGCTTGCGAGTTGGTCGAGGATATTGAGCAGTTCCCAAAGCGCGACGACACCATCATTGGCAGCAAAGGCGTCTCTCTGAGTGGTGGTCAAAAACAGCGTGTGGTACGTACAGAGCAGCCATGCATATTGTCACTGCATCTGGCTACAGCTTGCTAATTTTCACCAGGCTCTTGCTCGTGCGGTGTACAACCGGAAGCCAATTGTCATTCTCGACGACATCTTAAAAGGACTCGATGCCGACACATATTCAAAATGTTTTACTGCCACTCTTGGGCCCGAGGGACTCCTCCGGAAGAACCGGACTTCCATCGTCCTTGCCACGCACAATAGTAGGCCGTCGGTCCACCCCGTCCGTTTCCTTGCGTGCTGATGTGCTGACCATTCAGTCCAACTCCTACCCCATGCCGACCAGATTATTGTCCTGGACGAAGGCGGCCGCGTCACGGAGCAGGGCAGTTTCGATCACCTCAACTCAAGTGAAGGTTTTGTTGCTGCTCTGGGCCTGAAGAAATCTGCTATGGACGCCGCCGCGATCCGCGATGCCCTGGATGTTGAGACAGAGCTCAAAGAAAAGGAAGCCGCCCTTGAACGTATTGCCTCGGCCAAGGCTATGGGCCGTAAGCCACCCGGTGCCGGCGGTCCTCCGGATACCGTGTCGTCCAGCAACGCATCGCGTGGCAAGCGAAATGCCGATGCCATGTTCTCGTATCTCCGGTCTCTGGGCGGCAAGGCGTTTGCCTTGTACGCCGTCTTTACCCTCTGCGACATTGGCTTCCGGACAGCCCAGCGTGAGTCTCGTAATTGCAGCGCTGCTTGTATTCGAAAGACGGCATGCACTAACCTCGCTTCTCCTTCTAGCCGTCTGGCTCAACGTGTGGACGGCCGCCAATGAAGGGCACCCCGACAGTCGCGTCGGCTACTACGTCGGCATCTACGTCCTCTTTGGCGTCTTGAATGTTGCATTTATGGCCGCTGAATTTTGGATCTTTCTGATTGTCATTGTGCCGCATTCCGCCAAAGTCCTCCACAAGAAGATTCTCGTCGCTGCCATGCAGTAAGTTGCCAGTGTCTCTACAGTCTATTATGCGACTTCGTACTGACATCTCCAGCGCGCCGTTGGCGTACTTTGTTGCCACCGATGCTGGTGAAATCGTCAATCGGTAGGTTCTCTCGCGGCCATCCCCGTTTCCTTGACGATCCCCACTGACGCACGCACAGATTCAGTCAGGACATGACGCTTGTGGATATGCAGCTTCCGTTTTCATTTATGATGTGCTACGGGCGTACGTATCTCTATTGCATGAGCGATTTCTCGCAAACGCCACACTGACCGCTTCCCAGAACTCATCAGTGCCATCTCGCAAATTATCTTGACATGCGTGGCATCGGGCTACCTCGGCATTATTGTCCCCGTCCTTCTCGCTGTCCTGTACTGTGTGCAGAAATTCTACCTCCGGACGTCTCGCCAAATGCGTCTTCTGGATCTCGAAGCCAAATCACCGCTCTACTCGGACTTCATCGCGTCCTTCTCGGGCTTGACGGCGCTCCGTGCTTATGGCTGGACAAAGGATGCGGAGGCCGAGAGCCTTCGGCGGCTAAACGAGTCGCAGAAGCCGTACTACCTCCTGTATTGCATCCAGCGATGGCTGTCACTCGTTCTCAATCTGATTGTGGCCGCCATTGCGGTCATTGTCGTGGGCCTGGCCGTCGGTCTCCGCAGCCAGATTAGCCCTGGCCTGCTGGGTGTGGCGCTGACCAGTGTGATGGGCATCGGCATGACACTCAGCATGCTCATCCAGATGTGGACACAGCTGGAGACGAGTCTGGGCGCCATTACGCGCGTCAACGAGTTCGCCAGCGACACACCGCGCGAAGACGACGGGCCCGACATGCCGCCGCCGCAGTGGCCGTCCCGCGGTGCGGTCAGCGTGCAGAATCTGGAGGCCAAGTATGGCGATCGGGTGGTGCTTGAGAACATCAACCTGGAAATCCAACCCGGTGAGAAGGTGGCGATTTGCGGACGGTCGGGCAGCGGAAAGTCGACGTTCATCTCCCTGCTGCTGCGGCTGTACCCGCCCTCGCAGGGCCAGATCGAGATCGACGGCATCGAGACGGGGCGGCTCAACCTCAACGCGCTGCGCGAGTCGCTGGTGGCGCTTCCGCAGGACCCCATGTTCCTGGCAGGCACGGTGCGCTACAACCTGGACCCGCTGGGCAAGGCCACCGACGACGAGCTGCTCGCGGTGCTCGACAAGACCAACCTCAAGAAGATCATTGACGACAAAGGCGGTCTGGACGCCGATCTCGACACGGACTGGCTGAGCGCGGGCCAGCGGCAGTTGTTTTGTTTGGCGCGGGCGCTGACGCGCAAGAGCCGGGTGCTGCTGCTGGACGAGGCGACAAGCAGTCTGGACCGGGAGACGGAGGCCTTTGTGGACAAGCTGGTCCGAGACGACTTTACGGGGTGGACGGCGATTGTGGTGGCGCACCGGCTGCGGACGGTGGCAGACTTTGACAAGGTCCTGGTGCTGCAAGAGGGGCGTGTGGTGGAGTACGACTCGCCCAAGGCGCTGCTGGCCCGCGACAGCATGTTCAAGACTCTGTGGGATCTACAGGAGGCGTGATTTATGAACGAGATGATGTCTACAGCATGAATTGATGTAGCATGTTTGTTGTTGTCTGGTTTTGGTTTTGTTTTTATGTCTTTGCCGGCGGCGTGCACGGCGTGCCAGATGTCGGAGGACTTCTCCAACTACTGGACGGCGATGCTCTACTTCAAGAGCCCGGACAACGGCAGCTACCACCGCGTGCCCAACATCCCCGTGCAGCCCCTTCTACGCGGCTCCAACGGCGCCGAGGGCGGCCGAACGGTCTACTACACGCAGTACGACCTGTCACGCGACAACCTTAAGCAGCAGCCCGTGACGGCGTTCCCGCCCGGGTTCCGCATGATGGCTCGACGTCCAGGGTGGCCGGAGAGCGCGATGGCACCATTCGGCTGCAGACCGACAACGGCATTGCACATTCCGGCAACGATGCATGTCTCGGTATAAAGCTGCTATTTGGTGTCCCTTCTGTCACGTACGGCCATAGATATTGGAAAATACGGGATCCCGTCCGCTCTCCCCTAGTCAAACCAATAATCGGCGGATTAGTAGTTGGGTCGGTGACGACCAGCGAATACCCGCTGCTGTACGTTTTTTGCCCTTTCTTTTCCTTTTTTTTTATCGATGGTATTCACTCACTGTTATGTTCTTTGTTTTGTGCTATTTCTACTTCCACTCAGTTGGCTCGGCTTGCTCCATAATTTACATCAGGAAAGACCTCTCGCCGCTATGTTGTCCGCATCAACTCTTTGCTTGGGATGTGGTTTTTTGTAATGTTCTCCAAATTCGAACATTCTTGTACGGAGTACATCGTACGTCGAAAACTCAATCATCAGTCAGTGAGGACAATACGATGACCTGACGACGTTGGAGACTACTACTATTTTCGTGAACGTTCAACCCGGTTTTCAGTTATATCTACATTCGCTTGGGTTATTTACTTTTGTTTACCAGCACACAACCAGCCGCCATGTTACACCCCCCTCCCCCCTCCCCTCTCTACTTCTTGGCGTCTGCCAGAATGTCTTCGGCGGCCTTGGCCGAGAGCATAATGGTTGGGAGCACCGGGAACGCGCCCGGCACACGCGGGAACGCCGAGGCGTCGACGACACGCAGGCCCTGGACGCCGCGGACGCGGAACTTGGAGTCGAGGACGGCCAGCGGGTCGGTGTCGCTGCCAATGGCGCAGGAGCTGGTGGCGTGGTGGGAGTAGGCCTGCGTCTTGAGGAGGGCGCGCTGGTCTGCGTCGGTGCAGTTGCCGGCCCCTGTACCCGGACAAGGATGCTTCTCGGTGAAGGGCAGGACAGGATCGCCGGCGGCCTGCCAGGCGGTGCGCAGGAGGTTGGCGGCGTCGGCAAGGTGCTGGAGGTCCTGGGTGCCGTTGTTGAGGAAGAAGTTGAGGTTGATGTCTGGGGGGACCTGGGGGTCGGCGCTGGCGAGCTTGACGGTGCCGGCCTGGCTGTGGGGGTTGATGTGGACCATGGCGCATTCGTACCTGGGGAGACGGTGAGTCAAATGTACAGAAGCACAGCAACGACGACGACGACAAAACCTTACTCATTCGGACCGTAATCGGCCGGGAAGCCGGGCCAAAAGCCTTCAAAGGAAAAGGCGCCACACCAGGTGAAGATGTTTCGGTTGGGCCCGTCGGCGTTGGGGGTCTTGAACAGGAGCGTGATGAAGCCGCCGCCGACGGGCTGCTGGCCGAGGGCCAGCAAGCTGCCTTCATAGTTGTCGGCGAGGCGCTCGCCGACGCCGGGCAAGTCCTGGACGACGGGAATGTTGAGGTTCGACAGCTCGGCGGCCGGGCCGACCCCGCTGAGCTTGAGAATCTGGGGAGTGTTGAAGGCACCGCCCGAGACGATGACCTCGCGGCGGGCCCAGACCTGGGAGATGGGGGCCTTTTTGGTTGCGTTGGCGCTGGCGCTGGCGCTGGCGCTGGCGTGGCGGGGGTCGGCGCCATAGAGCGACGGGCCGGACATGATCTCGACGCCGCGCGCGACGGGACGCGGCAGGGCAGCACCGGCGCCCGCCTGGTCGAAAAGCACACGCGTCGCCAGCGTGTTGAGCCGCACCGTCAGCGGGTAGTTCGCGGGGTCCTTGAGCGTGGCCTTGATGTAGTTGTTGGGGCTCGAGCGCTTGCCGCCCTTGTCCTGGTGCTGGGCCATGTTGTAGAAGCTCGACAGCGTGTCCTTGTGCGGGTCGTCGCCCAGGATGTCCTTGTTGACGAGGTTGGCCACGTCGCTGGCGTTCTGGCCCGTCAGCGCGGCCAGCTTCTTGAGGACGCGCGTCGCCGGCAGCGCGTTGTCGCGCGCCCAGCGGGTTGGCTGCACCGCGGTCGCCAGCCAGCCGTCGAAGCCGTGGCCGTCGGTGCCGGCCGGCAGGTCCTGGTTCGTTTCGACCTTGACCAAGTAATTGCGCATCTTGGGCGCCTCCCAGCTCGTGTCGCCCGTCATGTTGACGACAATGTTCCAGTCGTCGTCCGCGGGCAGCGAGCACACGCCGCCGTTGTGCATGGCGCAGCCGCCGAGGGTGCCGGCCCGCGGATACTGGATGCCGAGCGGCGTGGCCCCGGCGGGCGGCTCCGTGCCGACATAGAAGGAGCCGTTGGTGGTGCGGTAGGTGTAGTGGGCGAACTCCTTTTCGCGCACGGGGTCGTCGGAGTGCTTGACCCAGAAGTCCCAGCGCGAGGCCGGGTCGTTGCCGGCGGTGTTGAAGTTGGCCAGCTCCGAGTAGATGGGGTTGTCGCCCTGGTCGTCGCCGGCCTCGATGAGCAGCGTCGAGTAGCCGGCGCGCGCAAGATCGCACGCCAAGGGGCCGCCGCTGGGGCCGCTCCCAATGACAACGTAGTCATACGTGGCGTTGTCACTGGCGGCGCGGTCGACGGCGACGCTTCCGTCAAGCATACGGCCCGCCGACGCACCGCCAACGATCAAGGCTGTGGCCGTCAGGGAGAAACGAGCGCCACGCATGGTCGTATGCTGATGGGTGGGGGTTATACGGTGCAATGTACAGCCAAATTGTCCGTTCGCCTTTGTTGAA
This sequence comes from Sporothrix luriei, assembly GCA_021398005.1. Classification (NCBI taxonomy): domain Eukaryota; kingdom Fungi; phylum Ascomycota; class Sordariomycetes; order Ophiostomatales; family Ophiostomataceae; genus Sporothrix; species Sporothrix luriei. Next base: position 86,021 of record WNLO01000047.1, on the reverse strand, counting down.
AATGAACGAAGAAACGAGTTTTTTCGCACTTCTCGTCTCGATCTGCCCCGGACAAGGAACGTCTACGATGAGCATGCGGATCCCACATGGGAGGCTCTCGCTCATATACTACGGGCAGTTGCGACTACAAAACCAGAGGGCCTTTTGCTTTCGTTGTCTCGAACGACGTCTGTTTTGCCGATTCAATGGGCAAGGCCTCGGCCCATATGCCGTCCGGCATTCAACAAATAACCGAAGACACGGCCAAGTGCGGAGAAATACAACGTGGCGAAGGATGCTTCGGAAGGAAAGACGAGAATAAGAGAAGCGAACATCGTCTGAGAACGCGATAACGCAGCCGAGGCTGACAGAGATGCGCTGCGGCACGCACAGCACGCAGTTCTTGGCCGCGACGATGGCAGCGACGACTGCCTCCTGCAGCCGGTAGCCCGTCCAGCGCCTAAATGGACCGCATGTTCAAGGATGCTTCGGTATTGCCCCTTGGGACACTGAGACCCTGCATCGTTGCCAGTCTTGGCTCTACGAGAGTCGCCAGCAAAAGCCATGTATGTATTTATCCAGGCCGAATGCAGCCGACAACGAGCCACTGCGATGCGCAGGATACGAAGTGAGGGGAAATGTGTTGACAGATACATGACGCAGCCCCTTGTGGTCGAGAGATGCAGAGTCAGATGCAAGCAGAGGTGAGCAGACAGGAGGTGACAAAGTACGTTGAATGGGTAAAGCGTAACTACGTCGCAACAGCAGAAGGATACAGCGAGGACACAAAGAACCGCCGTCGTCCCGTCTTACAAGCCCCCAAATGGATTGCCAATGCCAATGGTCGCGCCCACGGCCGACTGCACGCCCACGCAAATGTAGTAGCCGGCCATGTCCTCAATGTCGTCGCAATCAAACTAGACAGGTCAGCGGGGCACGAAACAGGGGGTACATCACGACAACAATCCGCCGCAAAGAGACGACGAGAGACAACGCGGGACTCACACTCGGGTTCCAGGCGACAATCTGGTTCTGCGTCGTGCCGTACGTCAGCGCAATGCGCCGGCAGTTGTCCGTGGCCCGCACCAGGTACCAGCGCTGGCAGTTGCGCGTGGCGCCGGGGAGCGTCGGGCTGGGCGTGCTGACGGCGGGCGGCTTGCTTGTGGTCGGGGCGGGGGACGGCGTGGCGGTGACGGTGCGCGTGACGGTCACCGTCGGGCCGGCCGTCACGGTGCTGACCAGAATGGACGTGGTGGTGTAGAAGGCGGTCACTGTGGCCGTGGCCGTGGCCGCGCCCGCGCCGGGCTCGACTGCCGGGCAGACGCCGCACTGGCCGTACGCGGGGTTGCAGCCTTCGCCGCAGTACTCGGCCGAGTTGCCGCAATAGCCGTTGGCCGAGCAGCACTCGCCGTAGACGGACCCCAGACACGTGTACTGGCCGCCACAGATGCCGTCGCTGCCATCCGGGCTGGGGATGAGGCCAGACGATGCAGATGCGCCAGACGAGGCAGACGGGGCCGGGGCGGCAGATGACGGGGTGGCAGACGACGGGGTGGACGGAGACGAGGTGGACAGAGACGAGGCCGGCGGCAGGGGAGGGCCTACGGCCGGGTCTGTGCTGACACAGTACGCCTGGCCGGCGCTCAGCGCGCAGCTGGTCACCGCCGGGTTGAACTGCAGGAACTGCGTCACGGTGATGCTGTTGGCCTGGGACACAGAGACGCACGAGTCGCCGGTCTTGGCCGTGATCTGGCGCGTGCAGGCCGCCGCCGAACTCGACAAGATGTTGTCCGCAAGAACGGGAGCGACCGTCGCGACGAGGGCCAGACACGCGGCCGACAGGCGCAGGCCGTACGAGGGAGCCATTGGATTGCTGTCTGGTGGTGAGGTGGGATGTGGGGGAGAGCAGGAGAATGTTAACATCAAAAAAAGAAGGAAAACCCTGGCGAGAAAAGGCTGTCTTTGAAAAGACGCACATAGTCTACGGCCTCCGTCTTATAGTCCCGTAAAAAGAGCCACGGCCGCTGTCCTGGCAAAGGAACACGATAATAAGGTTGATTGTACGCGTCTTGGCTCTCGGGACAGCATTGGCCCATGTGCCCTCGTGGTCTTGTTTCTATGTGCGTGTCTTTTCATCCCATCTTTTTCTCCTAGTTCGCCTTTCCCGGGGGCAACCAATATCCAATATGCCCAAAGAGGGCCACCGCAAATCGGAAAGAGTAGACAATCACGTTGAGCCTGCCGTGGGCAGGCAGGGGATGCCAGGGGATAGTAGGGGATGCTCGTCATCATTCCAGCTAGGCTAACAATTCCATCTATTCTGGCCATTTTTAGAAATTCCGGGGCCAGCGACAACAGAAAGGACGGCCAGGATGCGGAGGACAAGTCTCTTTCTTTCAAATAAAGTTATTGTCCAATCTTGGCAGCTCCTCTATCACCTTCTCACCATCACTGACGAGTCGTGTCTTTGTTTTTTCCCCCTTGTATTTCTCTGTCGTCTTTGAGCTGTGTCTCGGCTTTTGTTTATTTTATTTTATTTTTTGCCAAGGGGAAATCATGAGAGGCCAGTAAAGAACGACGAAATAAAGTAATAAAATTATAAAAAGAAAATAAACGACACATCAAAGAATTTAGAAATAGGAAGGAGAAGCCGAACCCGACACCGGCCGGACGTAACGTACCTTGAACGCGTACGCAAGTTGTTTGCCAAGAAATGCGAGCACATGGCCATGATGAGATGAATAAAACGGATCAGAAAAAAAATGAATGGCAACCGTGTGCGTCTCGCGGCGAGACGGCCCCAGGGTAATATCAAGACAGTCTAAGACAAAGTATTGCCGGCCGTTTATTTGGGAAGACAGCCTGCACCGAAAACAGAGCGTACGACACCGAAAAATAGAAAACGAGAATGAAGGAACGGAATTAGCCGAATATCCAAAGAGCTCTCAAAGATCATTTATTGGGCATCCAGAGGGGTCTAGAAACCCGGAATTAGCCAAGAGGGCGGGGTGGGATATATACGAGCGGCCATGGGGACACGCAGATGGGGAAACGAATGTCACAAAGAAAGAAGAAGAAAAGAAGAAAAGAACCGTCTTATGAATATGACGACGCTGTTACCTAAACGTAAATTGGAAGACACATGACGGAACGTAGAGATCTGCTCCGCTCTGGTCGGTTGCACCGGGTCTACGGCGTACGTCGTTTCTTTCCTCCGAGCACGATTCCTCGTTTCTCGTGGCTGTTCTCCGAGTCGTTCACCCCAGAATCCACCAGACCGTTTTTCGTCAGAATCTTGTGCAGGCGGCTCGGATGAAAATTTTGTGCCTTGGAGTTCGAGACCGATCTTTTGACAGGAAACAGCGTTGGCACAAAAGCTTAAAGTTGTTTGCTGTGACCCAGTAGATTATGTCCAGATGCTCTAGACCACATCCAATTATTCACGTTTTTTATATTTATTTTGGCCCACTTCACTTACCTTCGTATTCAAAAAGAATGAAACGTAAAACAGGACGGTCAAAAAGTCCATTAAATTAATAAATAAATAAAAACACACAAAGTACATCAAGAGTATACCAAGTGCTAAAGACAGCTGTAACCACAAAGCCATAACAAAAACATATTCAGTAAAACCAAAGTTTATTTCGACACCACATATACCAACCAAAAAAAGCACAGTGGCATCGTGCATATCTTCCAACTTTCAGCATCAACAGACAGTGTGAAACAACTTAAGCAGCGAAAAAATTACGTCCAACAGGATAGGGGACGACAATTCCTGACAATTGATTAAGAAAACAATATTGGAGAAAAGAGAAACCTCTGTTTACACTCCTTATGATGACTAATCCTGACCCTTGACACCGCCACATATTCAGCCACATCACTACACCTCAGTAGCTCCAGTAGCGCCAAGTGCTCCCGCTGTGCCACCGGGAAGGTGCTGAATTGCGTCCTGCCGCAATTGGCCGATTTTTCTTAACCCGAGCAGAGGATCTCGCGATCTCGGACGACTGATCTCCCACGACAACAGAACGCGTCCAGCGACGTAACGAAGCCCATCCTCCCCCCTCATTGACGCCCTACGAGACAGCTGCCCGAGCTACCGGCGATCCACAATGGCTTCCTCCAGGAGCAACGAGACCAAGGTGCGTCACTAGACAGAGCAGCAGTGCCGACTGACGTTGGCGACATTGGTAACTAACGTTTTGCGTCCCCTCCCCCCTAGCTCGGCAAAGATGCTGCCACCCTCCGCCTCGAGGCCCAGGCCGATGCCGTCCTGCGCGCGAGGGAGGAGGAGACCGCCCAGACGCACGCCCTCGCCGTGCTAGCCGAGCACATGCTGCAGCCGGCGACGCTGCACACCTTTGAGATCCACGGCGCCCGCAACACGCGCAAGTCGTTTCTGGACCCCATCTTCCAGCCGCTCGTCGACGACGCGCGCAACGTGGGCACGACGCTCGGCGACGTGTTTGCCGACGTGCAGGCGGCCGTGGGCAAGCTCGAGCGCTTCGGCATCTTCAAGCCCGACCCGACGGTGCATTTTGCCGACGCCCGCCAGCGCGACCCCGCGGCTGCGGCCACCGACTACGACATTGCCGTGCGCGTCTCGGAGCTGCCGCGGTTCCGGCTCAACACGGGCACCGACCTCGGCAACACGGAGGGCTCGGCCTACGGCAACCTGCTGTGGCGCAACATCTTGGGCGGCGCCGAGTCGCTGTCGCTCAACGCCAGCGCCGGCACGCGCACGCGCTCGGCCTACAGCGCCGTGCTGTCGGCGCCGCTCGAGGGCAACCCCGACGTGCGGCTGTCGCTCGAGGGCCTGGCGTCGGCGACGCAGAAGCCCTGGGCCAGCCACGAGGAGGCGCTCAAGGGCGGCACCGTGCGGCTGGGCTGGCGCGTGCCCGCGACGGGCGACCTGCACAGCGTCGCGTACGGCTCGTCCTGGCGCCAGCTGACGGGCCTGGGCGCCAACGCGTCGCCCACGGTGCGCCGCGACGCCGGCGACAGCCTCAAGAACAGCCTGAGCCACACGTTCACGCGCGACCGCCGCGACAACCCGCTGCTGCCCCAGAGCGGCTACCTCGTGCGGACGGCCTCGGAGCTGGCTGGCTGGGGCCCGCTGGGCGGCGACGTCGCCTTTGCCAAGGCCGAGGCCGAGTTCGCGGGTGCCGTTCCCCTTGTTGTCCCCAGCCTCGCGGCCGCCTCCCCCGCTTCCTCTGCTTCCTCTGCTGGATCGTCCTCCTCCTCACTCGCCTCGCCCTCCTCATCAATAGCAGCAACAACCTCGCCTGGCAGGGACTTGGGTATCACCGTCGGCGCCGGTGTCCGTGCCGGCCTGCTGTACCCGCTGCCCTTTGGCTACAACCTCTTTGGCAACGGCGCCGCGCCCAGCCGCATCAACGACCGCTTCCTGCTCGGCGGCCCCACCGACGTGCGCGGCTTCACCCAAGGCGGCCTCGGCCCGCACGACGGCAGCGATGCTGTGGGCGGCGACGTCTTTGCCGCCGGCGGCGTCAACGTGCTGGTGCCCATCACCAAGGCCGGCCGCGACTCGCCGCTGCGTCTGCAGCTGTTTGCCAACAGCGGCCGTCTGGTGGCCCTGCGGACGAAGAAGCAGCCCAAGTCGCAGGCAGCATCAGCATCAGCATCCGACGACGCCGAGGGCGCAGTGGCGCCACAACAACAACCGGCAGCCGGCCAGACGTCGACCCAGGTGGCCCAGAGCGTGTCGGCTGCTCTCCAGGACTTGACGACGGGCCTGCCGAGCACGGCCGTCGGCGTTGGTCTGGTGTACGCACATCCCGTGGCGCGCTTTGAGCTCAACTTTAGCCTGCCCCTGGTCATGCGCCGCGGCGAGGAGAGCCGCAAGGGTCTGCAGGTGGGTGTGGGCATCAACTTTATGTGAAGGGGATGTGGAGCAGGAGTATCTGGGCGGTATCATGACGGGCCGTTTTTTGCCAATAGAGGCTGGAACTGGGCCTGCGGAAGGAAGCCTCTCATCTGTACGCTGTATATAGAAAGAAAACATGCACTCTATTGCCCTATTTTACTATTTTGTCATATGGCCATAACACGCTGCTTCGTATGACTGACGTAGATCAGCATGCACCCCTCCCCCCGTCCCCCCGCGACTACCACCCCGTCTCGCTCACGTCGCGCACCATCCACACGCCGCCTTCGGCCTCGCCGCCCGGCTGCACGCGGAACCCGCACTTTTCGTAGAAGGGCACCACCTTGGTGTTCTCCCCGGACACGCCAATCTGCAAGCCGCGCGCCCCCTCCTTGGCAATCGACGCCAGGAACGTCTTGATCATCGCGCGGCCCCAGCCCTGCCCCTGGTGGCTCTCCAGCAGGTCAATGTGCATCACCGCCCGGTACTTGGTGCCCGAGATCAGTTCCTTGCGCAGCGGCGTCTGGCTGCTCTCGAGCAGCAGCCAGCGCGGGTTGTAGGCTTGCTGCAGCATGTGCGCCTCGTTGACCACCTGCTTATGCCCCGACGGGTCGCTCGGGTCCGGCACCAGGAACGGCTGCAGGTCGTCCAGGTCCAGGTCCGCGGGCGCCGGCCCGACCTCGCGGCGCGCCAGCTCGACCACCTCCGCGGGGACGCCCTCCACGGGCCCCGTGCCGCCAATCAGGTCCGTAAAGCGCCCGTACCGCGCCGCCATGTCGTGCACGTCGGTGCTGCCGACGACGTAGCCGACGACATGGCCCGTGCCGTCGTCGAGCACAAAGCAGTTGCGCGGGTTGAGGAGCGTGAACTGGTGCGTCCACAGGTACGGCGCCAGACGGATCGCCGTCTTTTCGTGGATGATCGACGGCGGGAGCGTGGCACGGCACTGCGACCCCGTTAGTACGTTGCATATCGCGGGCATCGCGGGCAGCCGCACAAGAGATCATCTTACGATAAAGGCCGTGTCGTTCCAGTCGGCAAACTTGTACGGGCGGATGAAAGCCATGATTGCGGGGTACGTTGGATGCAGTGAGTGTGCGGCGTTTCCTGTCTTCAGCTGGATGCGTTGGTTCAGCAGTACAATGCTGCAGCCGTGGTGCAATGCAGTTTTGTCGTTGCCGATGAAAAGAAGTTGAAAGTGAAGAAAGTGAAACTCAAGTGGTGCGGTGGTCGCAACAAAGTGTAGCTGGGCAGGTGCGGCTTGAAAGACAAATAGTGCCTGCCGCTTGTATGGTAGCTTCCTTTAGGATGGAGCCCGTCGTGAGACCGCGGCAGCTTCAAACCCCACACGTAACTTATACAGGGCAAGAGCCCATTCCGACTCAATCGCCAAGGTTTTGGCGAATCTACGGACAATTGTCAATACACCCAGGCCCTGCCCAGTCCGCATCCGCTTTTCGCACACATTAAGAAGACGATTGAGGGGGTGGTGTATGTCGATATAGACAATGGCAGCGAGAAAAGCCCGGAGTTTTGCCGCCCCATTTCGGCAGTTCGGGCGCCGTCTTCCGTCTTTGCGGGAGTCCACTGATATTTTAGGCACAATCAAGTCGAGACATCTCCGTCACACAACTCACCCATTTGGGAGTCATTGGGTCGAGTACAAGGTTCGTACATTCCCCGTCTATCAAGCCGTTTGTTAAGCCAGCAACACGATGGGTGGAACATGAAGGATCGCAGAGTGAATATATATAAAAAGATCGAAGGAAAGCTAAATAAGTAATCAACAGGAAACACCTTGAAATGCTAGAAATCCTTTTCCAAAGCGTACAGAAAAAAGAAAAAAAAAGAAAACTCCGACAAAATATACATCAAGTAAAGCTTGTTTTGTTCTTTCCGTGCTTCTGAAGTCCTCCAACGAAGTACACATTCCCTGGGATCTGAGGCCCGGCAAATACGGCATATCCCTTCACCGGTTTCTAGACGATAGGAAAAGTAACGACAAACTGCTCGAAGAACAAAAAGAACAATAAGACAGAAAAACATAGTTCACAAGAACCATATAAAAATGAAGTAAAAGGCACGAGTCCATAACGGAGAGCCAGCGACGAAGAGAAGGGGGACAATAGGTAGATACGTAGAGATGACAGAAACAGAGAGAAATGCAGAGAATGCGTATGGTTGCCCACAAGGGAAAAGAAAAGATGCGGAGCGTACATCCAGTACAGTTGTTCAGGTGGGAAAGAAAGTGGTATCACAAGCACCGTCTACTCATAAAGTTTTTTCATGACAAAACGAAAGAGAACCGGGATATACAAAACAATTAGATGATGGTGATGCGCAAAAGAAAAAGAAAAACGAGTATAGAGAAGGTGGAGAAAGGGGCGAGAGTGGCAGGGCAGGGTTTAACAGGAGGCCATGGGGGCAGACAGCCTAGATCATCCCGCCGGGAAGGTCCATGCGCTGAGCCGACATTCCGCCGCCCATCATCCGCGAGTGCAGGCCGCTAGCTTCCGAGGCCTGCTTGCGCAGCCCATGCTGCTCATGCCGGGCGTCGTTGTTGTCGCCGGCCGAGCCACCGAGCTGGTAGCTGGTTGTGTTGGCCGCGAGGTTCGTGCTGCTGGTCGTTGCGCTGTGCGGCAGGATAGGCATAGACAGTGCAGACATCGTGTCCATGTCATCACCAGGGCCGTCGCTCCGGCGACCGCCCATCAGTCCACCTAGCATGCCACGGGGGCCACGGCCACCTGGCTGCTTGCGCAGGGGGTTGATCGGCGGCAGAGGGGGGACAAAGGCATGCATAGGGGCATTGCTAGGTGCGCGAGCACGCGAGCCGCTGCGAGATCGAGACCCATTGCTGTTGCCATTGTTTCCATTGTTGCCATTGTTCTCGTTGCCCTCCATCTCAGGGGCAGATGTGCTCTGCTGCAGGTTGACGGTCGGGACACGGCTGGTGCTCATAAGAAATGTCGGTTCGGAGATCTCGTTTTTGCTGACCGACTTCTTCATTGTCTCGTTGAGCGAGCTGTTCGTCGTGCTGTATCCCGGTCCGGACGACGGCGGCGGCGGCGCTTGGTGTTGAGGCATGCCAGGGCGCTGTTGCATGCGAGTGCCGTTTGTCGTGGGCGTCGACGGTCCCGATGCATTCGCGCTGCCAGGAAAGTAAGGCGACGTGGGCAAACCCGCACTCCCAAGAGGCGAGATGGGGGAATGCTGACCGGAGGACGCATTGAAGCCCGAGGGTGACCGGCCGCCCATAGCAGTCTGGACGGACAGGTTGTTCGACGAGGGACCGTGGCCCGTGCTGCCAGGATGCGCCTGGGGCGGCATATGCGGGGACCGGCGGATGTCTGTACCGGGAAGGCCAGGCGAGCGCATGGGCCCGCCCTGCCGAGCCGGGGGACCGAGGTTTTTGTTACTGTTGGGGCTCGGCTGCTGGTACTGGTAGTCGTCGTAGCCGGGACCATTTTGGTTCGCCCGGCTTCGTGGAGGCGCGTGACGCGTGTAGCTGCCGCCGTTGCTGGTCTCCGAACCACTGCGGTCACGCTCGGTCGGGCCCGACGTTCTCGACGCAGACCGCGAGCGGTTGCCACCGCTGCTGCCACCACCAGACTCCTGACTAGGATCACGCTGCTGGTAGTACACTGGAGGAGGCTTGCGCTCGCTGCTCGTTGGCGCGCTCGTCGGCCCGGACGACACGGTCGGACGTCGCTCACGACCCGGTGGCTGTTGCTTATCGACGAAGGCTGATGCAGGTCCCGACTCGTGACCGCTAGCGTCATCACCCTGGTGCCGGGCTTGTGTCTCGAGCTCTTTGCGCTTTTGCAACTGGCGACGGGCGTTTCGGAAAGCCCGCAGGCCAGGGTGCATGTTGTTGTCCTCGTTGGTCGCAGCGGCAGCAGTATCAGTCTCTTCATCGGCATCGTTGGCGTCCGTGTCGGTGCTCGAACGTGGCACCGATACGACAGGTGGCGGGACATTGGCTGCCGACGCAATGGCAGACGCTTGGTTGGCAGAGGCAGAGGCGGAGGTAGGTATGCGGCCAAAGTAGCCACTTTCCTGGCTCGGCCGGGGCTTCTCTTCGCGCTCCTCCTCCAGCGCCTCAAGAGAAAACCCATCGTGCACGGTAGCGGACGCAGACGAGATTGGCGGAGTCGGAGCGGGCGAGGAGCTGTCCTCAAAGGACTGCTTCGACGGGCTAGGGGCAGTGCTCATAGTCGAGGCACCAAGGCCTAGCATCCGCGTCGACTTGGTCTGCGAGGCGTCACGCGAGCGTTCCAGGAGCGTTCCACGGCTGGACTTGGAGCGCAGGATGCCAAGCGGGTTGGACTTGATGGGAGGCGGTTGTGTGGGCAGCTCCGTTGGCGCCAACAGAGGCGAGGTGTTGCGGCTGCTGTCAGACTCAACGTATGTCGTCAGGCGCTCCTGAACACGCTTGCGGGCGTTGGCCAGCTGGCTCGCAAAATCGTCGCCTTCGTGATCGGCGTCCAGGTTGTTGCTGGATCGGTTAGAGCCAGCGATGCTTGTGATGCGACTCCGAGAAGAGACAGACCTCAGTGAAGGGGCCCGGCTGGACTCAGTGTCGGCAAAAACAGTTTTTGGTGGTTCTGGAATTGGGGGGCGCTGCATCGGGATCTTCGGCAGAGGCTGCTGAGGGAGTGTGGGCAGTTCCGGTTCGGGCTCAGCCTCCTTCTTGTCGGCGACATCGACACCGCTGACGGAGCTATAGACCGAAGCCGTCCAGTTCTGGTCGTCCCAGGGCTGACCATTCTTCAGATCAAGGGAGCCGCTCGTAATGCTGGTCTGGAGCATCTGCGACGGGTTGTACTCGTTCTCATTGTTCTGAGGCGCATTGCTGTACACTGACGACGCGTTGCTGGTCGAGCGCAGGTGCTGAAGAACCATGCCATTCAGGCCACCACTAGGGCCTAGAGTTGGAGAGTCGACAGGAGGACCGCCGGATTCCTCGCCTGTGGCTGCTTCCGTTACCGACTCGGGAATCTGGGGCACGTCGGGGCGACTGGCCGTGAAGTTCTCAGTGGACCGAGAGGGGGACAAGGGAGGCGGCATGGCAGACTGGCGGAATGCCGGGTGGTCTGCGTCCGACGGCCGCTCGAGGATAACCTGTGGGCGCGATGCGCTCGATTGCACATCCTTGACAGCAGAATAAATCTCATCCTCGTCGTCTTCATCATCAAAAAGGAAGGTCGTCTGTGCTTTGGAGGGATCTTCGTTGCTTGTCACTGAGGGCGCCTTCGATGCCGGATGAGCAGATGGCACAGAGGTCAACGACGGCGCAACATCCAGGCTGGGACGGGATTGCTCTGTGGGTGTTTCGCGGCCTTGCTGCAGCTGAAGCTGACGCTCGGCAAAGCGAGACTCGTCGTATGGCAAAGCCGGCTTCTGGAACATGCCGAGTGCGGTGGCCTTGCCGACGTCGTTGGGCTGAATCTTCAGCACGGAGTTCTCACCACCAGCGTCGCTCACAGGCGGGCTAAGCGGGGGACTGCTAGGAAGGGCGTTCTTCGACTCCGGCGCACCAACGAGCACGTTCAGGCCAGCTGACTCGTTGATGGGAGGCACTACCGAGCCCACAGAAGAGCCCGACATGGGCGGGCTCATGGACCGCAGGTTAGGCGCGCTGGCCTTGGACAGGACCTGCCGGCGCTCAAGGCGCTCAAGGGTCGACATCACAGTGCCTGTTGCCGGTGCAACACGGTCGGGGAAGACAAGGCTTGACGTCGGAGAGGGCGTTGACAGGTCGGGCGTCTTCGTCCGAAGCAGGCGCCTACCAGTAAGAGTGTCAATGCGGGATAGAGCCGAGGATTGCTGCTCGTACAGGTCCTGGTTCAAGCCCTGCTCGTACAACCGCCGGATCCGAGATGTGGGCATGCGCTCCACACCCGTGCTAGAAGACGATGTGTTGGTTGTGGACTGTACGGACGACTGTAGTTGCGGTGACTGCCACTCCTTGGTAGAGGACTGGCCCGGTTGTGACGTGATAGAAGTGGCTGCTGTGGAGTTGCGTGCGGCCGATGACGTAGTGGACGATGTTTCTCGCCGCAGACTGTACTCAACTGGAGACGGAGACTCGGAGCGCTGGTAGGAAGAGGAAGATGGGTCGTACGCCTCAGCGGAGAGGAGAGAGCTGCCGTTTACCGTGGATGAATCGTTGCTGTACGGAGCGTCGTCTTCGTAGTCTAGGAATTTTTCCTTCTTCTCCTGGCGCAGTTTTTGAAACGCGGACAAAGCCACATCGTCGTCATAGAGGGCCCGTCCGCCCATGCCACCTTCGGCAACGTTTTTGGCCGACACTCCACCGGCTGGGATGCGGTAGATCTTCTGGCGGCCACCGAACAGGTTGTTGCCCTCTGTTGGTCGCGTCCGGTTCATAATGCTGTCGTTTTGGAACGAGTCACTGTCGGAAGCAAACGAGTTTGTGCGCATAAATGGCGGTTGTGCGCGGATCGACTCTACCTCCGCAATGTCGTCCAGGCCGTGAAAGCCACCGCTAAAGTCCATGAGTCTTGACTGGCGCTTTGGAAACAAGACGCTGTCGTCGAGTGCCTTGCCAATTTTTGTGCTGGGGTCGTCCTGCTCCCGGAGCATGGAAAATCGTGCGGATAAGCCCGTCATGAGCAAACTCGTCCGGAAGTCATCGCTTGGGGGTAAAACGGCACTGATATCGATCTGCTTCTTCTCTTCCTCGGGCGCCTTCTTATTTCTCCGAAAGCCCATGAAAGAGTGCGCCTCGTCGGAGGAGGCGCGACCTGCTGAGGCGGCCTGGTCCTCCTTGACCTTCTTCTTTGTCCGAAACCGGTTCATCGTGGTATGTTGTTTTTTGTGTGTATAAGCAAGCGGCTACGCTGTAGATTCTGAGAAATCTCAGCTGGCTACTAGAAAAAGCATGTGTAAGTCGTATATTCAAAGTGAATTGAAACCATCCCATCCATAGGCGGAACAATTTGGCGATTCTGGGCTAGGTGTTATAGATCGGATAAGAGAAAAATACAGAACAGAAATATTGGTAAAAAGTGGAAAGGGAGGAAAAAAGGGCGGTGGTAATCAATAATGCAAAGAAATGGCTGCATATATTCGCTTCATCATCACGATTGTGACAGGTTGCCGTAGGGTGCGATAAGATCCAAGTAAGGTTATGGTGCATAGTAAGGAACTTTCCTAGCCCGGCCTTGACGACCAAGTCGAACCGATCATACTTTGATGGCACTGTTTCACAGTAGAAGAGCGGTACAACCAGCACGGGTTGGGCCGACTCAGTGGACGAAAGAAAAAGTGAGGAATAGCAGTGTTTCGGCGTACAGGGCAGGGCACGTAAAATAACCAGCCGGTCTTTAGCTGGTACACGTCGAAACCTGGTACAAGTGTTGAATCTGGAGCAGAAGTGATGTGCACAAAAAAGGTGTGTTCCCCCGGGTCGGTGGTGGCTGCCCAACATAACCCAGTTCGCCATTTTCAAGAGACTTCCCTTGTGATATTCCGGGAAGAATGCGCGGGAAACAGGCTTCGGCAAGTCCAGGGAGAACAGGTGGAGAGTAGTGATGAGACGGCAACAGCGACTCTGGAGATCTGCCCTCTGGTCAAGCGCATAAAGGGATGCATTGCAGGCAACCGGCACGGGGATTTCAAAAAGCAACCTGTGACGGTGACTTACTTGGATGGTCTCTCTGCCTTTGTGAAGTGGGTGCAATGAAATCCGAAAGTTCGAATCACACCATTAGAAAAGTTGCCAGGGATGGCCTGTGGCGATCAGGCATTGGCCGCTGCGACGTGCAATCTAGAGGCTTCCTATTCTTGTTTCTGGACCTATTTTGGGACTCTTATTATGCACCGACTGCCTGTTCCGTTGATCAAAGGGGGATGTTGAGACGAATGCAATCGGATGCGGTCTGTCGCTCGTGTCGTCGGGATGCAATGCAAGCCAACCGCGTCGGGTCGCACGAGGGCCGTCCGTCCAACAAGCAAACGGCAACGAGCAAATTGGAGAATTCGTACAGAACATAAAAGAGGCCCGCAGCTGAGTGTAGTTCGAAGTTATACTAATCGGGCGGGACAACGCGGGTAAGTCGCCAAAAGAGCAATATCGTCCAAATTGCTTTTCAAGAACGAGTTGGTGGCCAACTGGGACAGTTCCCCTTTCCCATACGCGTAGCGTCGTTTATATTTGTTGCAACAGGAAGAAACCGCCGCGGAATATGAGACTGTCGAGTGGGAAGGCGAATCCGTTGCGAGCGCAAGAAAATGATAAGTTGTCGAGTGTTTTTAGACAAAGCGTTGGGCGCGTCGAGCGTGGGCGGCAAGCAAACACAGTGAGGCGTGGAAAGGCTGCGAAAACGGTTGAGAGAGAGGATAGACGGCTTATTGTCGACTCGTCTTCGTCGAAGGTAGGTAAAACAAATGCAGGATAAAAAAAAAACAGAATGTGAAAAAAAAAAAAGGAAGCGAAACCGACGGCGATGCTGTGACAGTAAGAGAAAAGGGAAATAGAAAAGTAGACGAAAATCGAAGAGGGAGAGAAGAAAAGAGAGAAAACGAAGGAGAGATCCTGGCAAGAAGCAGCGGACCAAGCGAGTCAAAAGACCCAGTTTGAGTGGAACGAGACTAAGGCATCGTGGGCGAACATGGGTATTGACATTGGAAAGGGGGGTGTGGGCAGAGGGAAAATAGGAGTGGGCCGAAAGTTGGGCTGGACTGGAGAAGTCCCAACGACTCAGTTCCGCGACCTCCTAGGAGATTGACTCCCGTTAAACAGACTGTGGCCAGACCAAGCTAGGCAAGATGGTATGGATCTCTGATGCTATCACGTCCCCTTCTTCGTGTGAGCGAAAGAATGGGAAAGGAGAAACAAGAAGCAGGGCATGGGAAGGGGAGCAGACGTGAAGCCTGGCGAGTGAAAGCAATATCCTCCTGGTTTCCCGCCCCTGGCTTTGCCTCAGAAAGGTTGACCCCCTGTGACGTCTATGGGACGAGTCAAGCACGTCGCTGCTTAGACTTCTTCCTGGAGTTGTTCGTTATGTCTCGTGGACGCTGGAACTTTTTGTCTTGTAATTTTGTGTCGCGATCCGCACGCCAAAATTAACCCCTGGCTAGCTCGATGCGAAATGCCTTCCAAAACGTTTTAATCGTTCCTGGCAGACACAACGGGAGTGGGTGCTAGCAGGGGTAGCCCTTGGCCGTGGCCCACAGCTGCCAGGGCTCTCGCGACGTTCATTGGCTTGTCGCCTCAAGGCCATTCCAGGGGAAAGGGAGAAAGAGAGGCACGAAAGGGACAATCCTGAAAGGCAAGGAAGAAAATGGGGGCAGAAAGGTGGTGTGCGCTCGGGCCCAGGAAACAGTGGAAATGCACTGTAAGGACAGCCGAACAGGGGTTGCTGGCGAAAACGGCGGCAGCATTCGCCGTGCTGCGAACTGGGACTTGCAGGTCGCTTTGCGTTTGGGAGCCGTGGAAGAAAAGAAAGCGACCCCAAGGCCCCTGAAAAGGAGGGTGGATGAGGACGAGGGAGCGGAAATCGTGGGGAGGCGGAATCCTGACAGGCCGTGGCCAATCAGTCAATCGCCTCTCGTATTTTGGGCGATGTTCTGATCTTCCTATTTGCCTGCGCTCTTCCCCCTTTCCCAAATGTTTCTTTTTGCATGTTTCGTGTTTCAATGGTCGCTTGTTTCTCCCCTTTCTTCGACCCATCTTGTGTTTGTCAATGCTTGTCTGTGTCGGCCGGTGGTGCACATTCAATGCAGGTCGCCTGTCGTCTTCAAATCAGTACGAAGCAGACAGCGTACGACGAGCAAGATGGTGCCCAGTACGTATGCGTTCTGTTCGCTCGTTCGTTGTGTGCCGTAGTCTGTTTGCTTGGTCCCCTGTTGTCCAAACAGACAGACATGCTTCAGAGTACTTTCCGACGTTCACTTGACGGCATCGGGTCAGGCATCGGGCGCTTTGATATCTGGAACCCGCAGCAATACCGTCCTGGTCGCTTTGATCTCAGGGCCTCTCTTCTCTCACTGTGTGTGTGTTTGGCGTGGGTGAAGCTACTGGCTCTAACGAGCGAGCCCCACAGTGGTATGTCTAACCCTTTCTCCTTTCTTTTTACGTGTTGGGCGGATCTCGAGATGTTCTCTGGCGATGGTGAATTTCAGCAATGTTAGGATGTCGTTGTTTTTTTATTTTGATCTGACCGCTACAACAACTGATGCGATATGAGAAAAGGGGGCGTGCACCTGCCTTCTACGGCCACCGTGCGTGATATGGGGTAAAACGGGAGGCACAGAAGGAGCGATCTCCTCGCTCTTGCCGCGACAGCGCAAAAGTCTCGCTCCTTCCCCCAGAATGGCCCAATCTCTCATTTTAGACCTCAAGTTATGATGGTGGAAAGTGCTTGCAGGAGAAGCGGGCCAATACGAGTGCCCAGAAGGCGGTGCCGCCCAATTTCGCAAGCTACGTAGTGGCTTGTGCAACATTTAGTTCTGGGCATTTTTGGTTGGCTTCACATGATATTCACACTCGATCGTAGTAATGCTACGTAACGTCTGGGGAACTCTGAACCCAGCTGGCAAGAAGACAAGTTTCGCCTCGCTGGCAGGACAGACGCAGAGCGTTTGGCTGGACATCGCCTCTGGGCCGATGAAAACAACACGACAAGTGTGCAAATCTTTATTTTACGACGTATGACATGCTGAGCACGAAGCAAGGACGGGCAGCGACAATCGGTGAGAGCAATAGAGCGAGTTACGGCCAAAAGTGGGACGATGGACACAGCAACAGACAGGCTGAAGACCGGCCACAGGTGTGAACTATGATGTATTCAGCCAATCCTGTATTGTAGTCAACTTGGAAGCGTTGTGAGACATGCGTGGATCGACGGTACCTTTTTGAGGGACCGAGACATTTGTTCAATGACCAAATGCAAAAACGAGGAGAAAGTGAGACACATAAAAAGGGTGAAAAGGTACGATGTACAGAAAACGTGTAGCAAAATAATATGTACGACACACAAGATTGCCACCCGGTATGAAGATGCTTTTGTGTGTAACAAGATATCGCCCACCTAAGCCTTGCACAAAATTGGCAATCATTTCCATCGGCAACAGAAGCAGCTTACAACTTGCAGGAAGTGGCAGGTTGGGCACAGGAAGTTGAGAAGATGACCACAGCCAACGCGGGTCCTAATTCTGGCAGGCCTAATGCATGAAAAGTACCGCCATTAAAACAGGCGAAATGTCAACAAAAGGACATAGAAACGTGCGTCCAAGTTATATTAGCACTAAGATATCATAAGGCCAAAAGCGGCGCACAAAAGGCCAAGATGTGCAGCCAAGGAACCCAGCAATGACTGGCAGATAGTCGGCATTGCTGTCATCCACTGTGGTTTTCTGGATACTAGCCTGCTGCTCTCGGCCTCGGTGCACTTCTGATGTCATCTGGAAGCTTGTACGAAGCAAGGGAGACTAACAAAACCGGTCAGCCAACTGGTCCAAGAATCTTAAAGGTGCACAACACAAAACATGAAAGAATAACCGTAACGGCCGGCACGGAGTACATCTCTGTGCTCTGCGCTCGCCTACGCCTTCTCGCCCAAATGCGAATTGGCCACAGACCCCGTCTTCTGACTCCTGATAGATTTTCTGGTGCTTGAATCGCTAAGACTCTGTTGTGCCACAACCTGCATTCCCCCTTCCCACGGAATCTGGTTGGTCGCAAAGCGAGAAGCTTGTAAATGGTGTCTCAGTGCTCCCGTCTCATCCCAGCCATTCTGCAGCATGGGGGCCGCATGGCTTGATCGAGATTACCGCAGCCACGACGGGAACCCGTGGCAAACGCTTTTTTCTATTCGAGCAGAGTGTCCTCCTCTACGGAGCACAAGTTTCCGTTATGTCACGTCTGCATAGCACGTCCTGTACCATGCGGACACAACGCCACGCACTGATTTATTGCCTAATCTATGTCACGGAGCACACCATGAAAAAAAAAATTGTCGAGACTAACCCGGCGTGGTGAGTGGCCAGTCAATACAGTATATCGCCTATTTAGGACACAGGTCGGTACTACAGACCATCTCAAACCGGCGATATGTAAGTCAATGAAAGCCTTGTGTACGGAGTACGCCGCATGGGGCACACAAGCCACGGAATACTGTACATCGTACGTCGTACTCTTATTGAATTGCGTGTGTGCAACAAACACGCAAGGCGACCATTGTGACGGGCTGCACTTGGCTCCTAATTGCGTCTTTTGGCTACAGCATAATTGCGCCTTTTATCCCCCAAAGATTTTTACAAACCAGGGTCAATGAAGCACCACGTTTCGTATCGGTGATTGCTCGCACACTAAAGCGCAAGGGAGGGAAAAGAAAATTGGCCAAATGGTGTTCACGCATCGGCCCAATGTGCGTGTCAGCGAGCCTTTTTTTATATAAAAAAAAGAAAGAAAGAAAAAGAAGAACAATAGTATTCTTTTGGTTGTCTACGTGCCTGAGACTACGGCGTACTCTAGTGAATGTGTCATGAATCGTTAAGCAGATGCAGCTACTGCATGTAGGTCTCTCGTTCGGCTGTCAAGCTTCATGCATGTTCCCTCCACCATGGGGCCTGTCGGTACTGTACTCCGTAGTATGCTCTGCAGGGAGAAGCAAGACTGTATTGTTCTCCTCACTCCGTGCGTCGTAGGATGGCCCATGCACCGTCTTTCGTAATTTTTCTCGATTCTGCCCGTGACTGGTTTCTAGTTCCTCTCACCGAAATTGCTCCTTGTTGCATCCCAGAAAAAAACGAGAGAGAAAAAGAAAAGCTGAGAAACACCCACTGCGACACCATTTTAGCGCATCGAGTGGTTCGGGTCGGTTAGCCTTCCGCGAACCAATGGGGACGCACAAGAGAAGCGATTTAGCGCCCCGTCCCCCTGATAGCTATTTATGAACTAGTCTGAAAGAAGTCAAGCTTCAGGTACGGGGCGGCAGAGAAAGGGGGTGGAAACAGAGAGAAAAGGCTTCATAACCTAGGATAATAGGGGGTGGTCGTCAGTGATCATGTCTCTTGTTGTGTGTGGGAGCTTGTTTAGACAATGCTTTTCTGAGCTGAAGTCAGTTGGCTGATGATAGGTAGAGCTGTCTTGGGTGACTTCAGTTTCGACTTCGAGTGGAACAAATCCGTTTGCGTGCTGTGTGGGACAAGCGCAGGAGAAAGGGGCAATGCACAACATCGAACAGGACGGCGCAAAAAGAGATTCCGGGATACGGGTAAAAATCAAGTAAATACATGTCTGGAAGGGAATACAATAAGTGTAAGAAACCAGCGTTACGGAGTACGAGAACTCGGCTGTTCGTATGAAAGTAGCCGGCGCTGCTCGTTTCGAACAATGGGGGAAATGTGTCTCAAACAAAGCGTTCGTAGATCGATATGTTCAAGCTCGTATCAATATATTCGCGCGTTCGTTGGAATCTCGATGAGATGTACTCGTGAGCCTAGCCAGTTAGAGAAAATTCTCTGAACAAACAGTCACAACTCATATCCTGAAACCCGAATTTTTTACCGGGATCATTTGGCCTTCCGGTTTGTATTACTTACTTCGCAGGGGATTTTTGGAGTGGATTTCGGGGCCACAAATTGGCAGAGGTCAAGCAAAAGAGCCTTATCAGGCAGGTGTTGTTTCGACAGAGGGTGTCTTGCACTGCACATCTTGCTTTTTACTCCGTAAACGACACTCTCCGTAAAGGCAATACAAGAAGGGAGAAGAGGAGAAAAGAAGAAAAGCAGAAAAACTTTGACCGTTGACGAGATCCCAGCAAGCTGCCGGCGCCATCCGCGTAGCCAGCGGGGCAGAACCGACAATCATGGCAAGGGAGCAGCACTTTTGAAAGAACCGGGAATGCGAGGATAAGAAACAACGGGCTCGTCTTGGCCGGTAATTAAAGTTGCGCGTGGCCTGATAGCCTCGCCCGAGGGATGGAGGCCCTTGCGCCGACCTACGGAGGAAGGCCTGGTCTTCTTAGCGGACAGGGTTTTGTTTTCATCTGGTCTTTTTCCCGGTCGCCGTTGCTAGCAGTCAATGCGACATCCGTTGAAGCCGTCGCGAAAGCTCGCAGTACATCGGCGTATCCCCCCAGGCTTGCTCCTGGCCTCTAATCGTGACGTCCACAGCAACGGTCCACGGTATCAGAAAACCACAACGTAGGAACTTACATCGTATAGGAATTTATTCGAAAGACAGCAAGAACGAATTTTGGATCTGGTAGACAGACGGGTGAAAAACGAGAAATTCCAAAATCATTCCTAGACTCGATGAGAACTTTGTACAAGTCCCGGTGCGTGGGTCCAATCTCGTTGGTGTAGCTGTGGCCCGCCTTGGGTTAATTCTGAGCCTGGAGCACATTGCTTTACCCGCGTTCTGGTCGTGCAAGGGGGGCGTGTTCGAAAACAAAACAAGTCTTGTGTCCCGAGTCGGGACTCCGACTGAGGGGATCAGGAATCGTATTTAAAGGCCCGCTTGCATCGTGCCGTACGAATGCTCCGTATGCACGCCGTACCCGTGGCGTTTATTGTTCCCACGGCCAAAGAAGCCCTACATCGTATTGTATCGTCAACTTCTGCCGATCTCTAGTGGCCAGAGCGTTTTCCTGCATGAAAATTTTAAAATTGGGTTACGAGTTTGTTGTCGAGTACTGTGAAGTACGTACCTCTACGAAGTAGGATGTTCGCTGAGTAACAACCGATACACAAAGAGTCTTGTCGTACGTCGTATTTCCTCTTCATTCTGCGAGTTCTGCGGACGAAGTGGCTGAAATGTGGAGGATGGTGGATGGAGTTTCGTTTTCTCTTGCAGATGTTCCTTTTGGTACTTTCGTGTTGTCCTTCTCCATGAGGTTTCGTATACGTAAGATACTCGTGCTGTCTGAACTTCTTTCCCTCCAAGTTCCTTCCCAACACCTAAGCACGCCAATCATGGAAGGAGCAAAACCGGCTCCTACTTCGCAAGACTTCGGAGAAACGGCAACAATGTAAACAAAAATCGAAACGCGAAAAGCGCGTTTGGGCGCGTTTTGGTGCTAATTTCCAGTTGGCGTCTAGTCCGTCGTGGACTGCTGCGGGGTATGGCACCGAAAACGGCAAAAAAGGCGACCGTCTGCAAATCACACCCGCCCTGTGGTCAAGCTTCGGTGAGATGTGCGTTCCACCCATTTCCTGGTTCCAGACTCCAGGCAAATTGTTTTACAGATCGTTCCGTGTGCCTCTTCGGCGTTCACACAGTCTGACCTTCTTGCCAGTTGGCGAATGTGCGTGTGACACGAAAGAAAAGCAGAAAGGGAAGGATCGACTGGCCATCGTGTCGCGCGGTCGTTCTGGCCCTTGCCTGCTCGTTGACAGCCAAACAGCGTGTTCATCGCGATCGCCCATTGCATTAGGGCGGTCACCGCACCTGCCGTTCGGATTGCATATTGATAGAGTCGCCCAGGCAAGGCAGGTGCAACTGCCATGCAGCAAAACGTACTGTGCATATCCGCCACTGCAGTTCCGTCATAGGACGCTAGCCGATATGTACGGAAGCAGGTTGTTTGCGCGTCTACGATATTCCTGACAAGCCACCAACTACTGCCTGCAGACTTTCCGCGATAACCGGGACACAGGCGAAATGGCCTTTGCATACGACGTACAAACGACGGGCTCAGCCAACCGGAAGGTGCATTGTGGTTGCGCTTGTACTTTTCGCGGAAAAGGGAAAGAACTGTCGGCGAACAAGCAGTTGTGAGCTGACAGGAATCAGTTCCGGGGAAGGGCAGCCGCTTCCCCCGCTGAAGCCGGTTTCGCAGGGGCCGTTTCATTGGTTCAGCGGTCGGACAGGACCACCCAGAACTACCGGGATTCTACCGGCCGCATCCAACATCCGCATCCTACAACTTAATTAACAACGTGCTTCGCCAAACAAGCAGCCGTTCAGCATCATGTCGTCCCGTCTCTTCCCTCTGCCATTTCGATAACCCGCCCTGGCTTCTCGGGAATATCCTTCATCTCGAAAACACTACCGATTTCTTCCACAACGAAGCAAATTACCCGCCGCCGCCATGGCAGGTTCGTCAGAATCAGCCTGGACATCGCTCCGCCAAGCCACAGAAGCTACAGAGATATCGCATCTTCTTGCTGGAGAGAAGGGCGGCAGACAGATTCGGCGGGCGCACCAGTCATATTTATGCAGACAGAGGTATGGATTTGCGGCACGCGTGATCCTTTGGCTTGTTTGCGCGTTTGCTGTCACTGCATTTGGCCTGCTGTTCGTCAGCATATCGAATGGAAGCGCCGCTTCGAAGTCTGTCCGTTTGGGCGTCATGAAGATATCACCCTTCTCATACGTGGCATTGCTCTTCTCGGGAGGCAGCATAAGTCATGCGTCGCCGCCGTCGGAAGTACCATATTATGGACTGAGTCCACCGGTCTATCCATCACGTAAGTCCATACCTCAACATCAAGCCCCCCCAAAGCACAACCATAGACTCATGACTCCTTACGATGCACAGCCCAAGGGAATGGCACCACCGATTCACGCTGGGCTAGGGCCTATCAGCAGGCTAGGGCCCTGGTCGAGCAGATGACGCTCGAGGAAAAGGTCAACCTGACCTACGGCCATCCCGGACCGTGTGCCGGCAACTCATTGGCCATCCCGCGTCTGGGTCTGCCTTCGTTCTGCTTCTCGGATGCACCGACTGGTGTTCGTGGCCAGGAGTTCGTGTCGGGCTTTCCGGCCGGCATCCACGTGGCCGCTACCTTCGATGCCGACCTCATGTATCGCTACGGCGAGGCCGTCGGTCGTGAGTTTTACGGGAAAGGCGTCCATGCGGCCCTTGGTCCCGTGTCTGGCCCTCTTGGCCGCATTGCCCGCGGTGGCCGCAACTGGGAAGGGCTCGGTAACGACCCCTACCTCTCTGGAATTGCCATCGGTGCCGTCACACGCGGCATGCAGTCGGCCGGCGTCATCGCCACGCCGAAGCACTTTTTGCTCAACGAGCAGGAGTTCCGTCGCCGGGACGCAGAGCGGCAGCGCGGCGACCATGTGGTCGGCGAGGGCATCAGCTCCAATGTAGACGACCGTGCGCTGCACGAGCTCTACGTGTTTCCGTTTATGAACGCGCTGCAGGCCGGCGCCGCGTCCATCATGTGCTCGTACCAGCGGGCCAATCACTCGTACGCCAGCCAGAACGCAAAGCTCTTGAACGGCATCCTCAAGACGGAGCTCGGTTTTGAGGGCTTTGTTATAAGCGACTGGGACGCACAGCACTCGGGCGTGGCGTCGGCGCTCGCCGGGCTGGACATTGCCATGCCGGACAGCAAGGGCTATTGGGGCGGCGGGTTGCTGCTGGAGGCTGTCAACAACGGCTCTGTCGCGGTCGAGCGCATCGATGACATGGCCACGCGACTGCTGGCGGCCTGGCACTACGTCGGCGAAACAGACCTTGGCGGCGCGACCTTCCCCTCGCCGCCGGAAATCTACCCGACAAGCACGCAGCGACACCCAATCGTCGATGTCCAGGCGGACCACGCATCCTTTATCCGCACGATCGGTGCAGCGGGCACCGTGCTGGTCAAAAATGCCAACAATACGCTCCCATTGCAGCGGCCGCGTTTCCTCTGCGTCTATGGTTACGACGCCGTCCTCAAGGCAGACCCATGGGACAACCCGTCCCGCTTTGGTGGCGGCTACGAGGTCAACTTTGGCTGGAACACGCTGAACGGCACGCTCATCACCGGCGGCGGCTCGGGCGGTACATCGCCTCCGTACGTTGTTTCGCCGTTCCAGGCTCTCCAGGAGCGTGTTGTGCAGGACGGCGGCATTCTGCGGTGGGACTTCTTTTCTGAAAAGCCCGCGGTTGCGTACGCCAACGCCGAGGCCTGCCTCGTGTTCATCAACGCCTACGCGTCCGAGAGCTTCGACCGACGCAGCCTGAGCGACACCTTCAGCGACAACCTCGTCAACAATGTCGCGAGCATGTGCGCCAATACCATTGTTGTCGTCCACTCCGCCGGCATCCGTGTCGTGGACGCCTGGATCGATCATGTCAACGTGACTGCTGTCCTGTTTGCCGGTCTTCCCGGTCAGGAGTCGGGCCATAGTCTGACCGACATTCTCTACGGCGACGTCAACCCGTCAGGTCGCCTTCCCTATACTGTGGCCCGCCGCGAGGCCGACTACGGTGACCTGCTGAACTCGTCCTACTCGACCGACTACTTCCCCGAAGACAACTACGACGAGGGCTTGTACATCGACTACCGTGCATTTGACAACAAGGGCCTTGCACCACGGTTTCCCTTTGGCTTTGGTCTCTCGTACACATCGTTCTCATACGGCACGTCTCTTTCCTCAAACTTAGTATCAACTGGTACGCCATCCGAGTTCCCTGATCCGTCAGTACCGGTTATTCAGGGTGGCCATCCGAGCCTCTGGGAAACCATCGCCGAGGTCAAGTGCAGGGTGGCCAACACGGGTCGAGTAGCCGGCACCGAGGTCGTGCAGCTATACGTTGGTGTACCGGGTGCCAATGGAGACGATCCGGCTACGCAGACGGCGGCTGGAGGGGACTCGCCCGTGCGCCAGCTGCGGGGCTTCCACCGTATCGGTCCTTTGACGCCCGGTGAGACGTCCGACGTGACCTTTGCACTGACACGACGCGATCTGAGCGTGTGGGACGTCGAGGCACAGCAGTGGCGGATTCGCCGGGGAGCGTTCCGCCTGTACGTGGGTGCCAGCAGTCGTGACTTGCGGCTGAACGGCACGTTGAATATTTCTGGGTGATAAATGCAGGCGACATACACATGGCGGTGTCGGCACCATCTGAGCTGGAGATCTAGTACAACACATCGACACGCAATACGATCTGACGGCTTTTGATTTTGTGTGGTGTGACAAGAGGCGGTAATCGGGAGGGGCCTGCAATGTACGAAAAGCAAGGGAGGATATTCAGCAAAATTCATGCCATGCCATCCGTAGCTGAATTGGGGGACGAGAAGTAACCCATCGTATGATTAGGCAGCTTGTCTGTTTTGCGGCAGGCATTGAACCAACATGAATGTTTGCTTTTTTGAGACGCACAACTCACCGCGAAATATAGAGTACACATGTGCGCGGTGGCTTCACTGATTGCCGCGTTGCCTTGTAGGCTGCATGTTCAGCTCGAGGTTCTGCCCATGCGGACGAGTGATTTCCTACATGTGTTGTACGTCGAATTGAGCACAAGCGTGCCTTTCAATTTTTTTTCCGGTTTATCATTTCCCAAGGAAAACGTGGGGTAAAACAAAGTCCTAAAATAGTAAAATTAATACAAATGTTTTCAATAAACAGGGAACCCACCCAGCCTTTACTCGCCCATGGAAAAGGTCTTGTGACTCGTACACTTTAGGGTGGCTTCGTTGAAGCATTATTTCTCTTCTGTTCCTTTCCTTACACTCAAACTGTCAGCTGCACACCCGCTTCCTGAGTCGTATTGGGGCCCTGTCAGGAACGTCGACTTTCTTTCACCGCTCTACTCCTGTAGTTCTGTCGGGTTACGACGTGCTTGTTTCCGATTTGCTTTCATTTTCCGTGGTTACTTTCCATTCCTTACCGTTTCCTTTTTTATCAGGAACATCTGTTTTCGTGCTTCGCCCCCCCCCCCCCCCTCCTATTTTTTTTCTTGTTTCTAGAATACATATATTGTATCGGGAAGTTGTATCGGGAAGTTTTCTTTTTTTGTCCTTTGCACAGATGAAACAGCAAAATAAAAGCACACAGATAAAGAAAGAATAAAAAATAAGAATGAAATGCCATGTTTTAAAGGCGCGGTCTGCGGTCTGCCAAAGGCGAATGGGACACACTTCCTCCACCGCTTTGGTAAGGCAACCTGGCGGCCAAATTGTCGTCGTGCGAAAGCAAAAACGTTCCAACTGGCCATGCTTTTGCATCCTAATATTCTATCGCCTTTCTTTCTCGTCCGACTCCGACTTTACGCAAGACTTACCACCATCGCCTTGTCAGCCTTCCATCCACCTTTTCCCTCTTTTCCAACCTTACCACACCACCTGTTGCCTGGGACTTCGTCGGATGGGGTTGCAAGCCTTGAGTTTTTACACACCCTCTAAGTCTTTGTCGATCCCGAGGACATAATCTTGCAGACAGCTCAAGGTTTCAACGGGAAGGACGAGGACAAAATGGGACACAAGGGCAAACCGTATGGGGATGGAGATGTAACTGAAAAGGCTTCTAAATGTTCACAGCCCATTTCTTGGCGCTTTTCTGACAATGGGGTGGCTCGATCTAGGATTGACTTCGGGTGACCAAAACGTCAAAACAACAGACCTGTTCTGTATTTTACGACCCTGTTTCCTTATTCCTCCACGGCGACCAGCCCTTTTTTTTTTGGTGGCAGTGCTGTCTGGCAACTGTTCACTGGGTGAGTTTCCTGCAGCGGACCAAAAATGAACACAGGGTCACATTGCTCTTAAGTGAAAAGAGGGGTGGGGAAGGTTACCTAATAGGCGGTGTTGTGAAGTGAGGCTTGAAAGCAGCATTGAAAATGACAGGGCCAGAATGAATAAATAAGTATGTAAGGTGACAGAGAAGGCGACGGGCAAGGGCCGTCAATACGTGGATATGTCGAGATCTCTTGGTCATAACTTGCAGCAAACAGGTCAGACCCATATGTGCATCTATTCCTGGTCGGTGTCGGAGACGTATCTCGTGATCAGGTCCACAATGCGAAATCCCAATTGGTTTTGTGTCACTCCCACGGAGGCTGAGCATCTGGAAACGTCTCCCCACCCATTGTCATTTAATTTTTTTTTCGGCTATCCCGCGTAAAAGCCAGTGCATGCTGTCCGAACCGGAGCCTCACACAGCCTTAGCCCGTAACCTGATGGAAACGTCTCACCTCTAGCTGGAGGCGAGTTTAGGAACGAGGAAAAAGAAACCAAGTTGAGGCCCGATGAAGGAAAAAGGAAAGACAACAGCAACGTCTGGTGGAGGTAATATGGCGTTCCGCGTTCCTCATTCGCCAGAATAACATGCCCCTTGCGCCCCTGGTCGAGCCTGTGCCTTGTTAGTTCGGGGTGAAGGTGTCGCTGCCGCAAAACGAACACCGGCTACAATTCAGTCCACTGCCTGCGGGCCATTTATCGGTGAGTGGTCAGAAGCGTGACAGCAAAACAGAACCATAATGGGGAGGCATTGTGCAGAGTACAATGGAACATAGGCAGCCTTGAGTGGGACGGGCGTCACCGGTTTTGTGGCGTTTCATTATCTCAGAGGTTTGAGATAAACTTGTGTCGTACGGGTTGGGGACGTTTAACATGCCGTTAACAACACGCCTCCGTAGCGGTGTGTTGTTCCGGGGCAAATATGCGACGATGTGGGTTAAGGCCCGTGAACGGCGCCAGGGACCAACCCCTTGTCAAGTAGTCGTAATTTTGGCAGTGGGCGGGAGAATGTACTGCGATTTTGTTATGTACGTGCGTCGTATTCTGTTTTTGCATCCTCGCTTTCGATCTTGCCTTGAAAAGCGAACGGCTCGTTGTGGTTCACTCGCACCAGCGTTTCGGATTTGTTCGGCGGTCTTTGAGCATCGTCTTGTAAATAGTTATTATCCTGTATCTCCATATTTTGAAAAGTTGACGTGCCGCCATTAGCTGACACGTTTGCGCCCCCATGGACCAACAGGCCTGCATGATGCTCAAAAGCGACTTACCTAGACGCAGGACACGTATGTATGTCTGTTGGGACAACGCAGACTCCATCCAGCGACACAACATCGGAGCCGGAGAGTGCACGACCTAAAGGAGCAAACGGGAAGGGAACTAGACGAGGTGTGCCTTGTTGTCACAGTTCTCCAAATCGGGAGAAGGAGAATGGAGAAATGACCGCACCAATGCGCGTACGCATGTCTTCTACCAGACAACACGGTAAAGTCGCACGAAGCGACGTGGGAAAACGAGCGTCATGAATACCGTTTTTGGATAGCCATTGACCGGGGATGGACATATCACATGAGACATATGATACATATGAGGGAAAATGGTAATAGCCCGGGTGGTGCAGATGGAGCCTGGCGTGTTCATAGAGGCCCGTAACCGACGTTGTCCTGCCCCTTCTTACGAAGCGGATGGGGCATCCCATTGTTGCTCGCCCTGCATTGTGACGGTACCATAAGACAATGCTCTAGAATGGGTATTGGGGCCGTCTGGTCATGTACGGAATATTCTGACTTGTCACTTGCAGCCGCCTAGGTGAGAAAAGAGCGAACACCCATCTCCGTATCTAGACGTCGTACATGTACATTGCACACGGTGGTGAACGACAGCTGGTGGCGTCTGCTTTTCTAGCCGAGAGAGAGGAGTGGGTGGCGTCATGGTGTGCTTCACTGGATAAGCGTGAGAATCCCTGTTGCGGAGGGATAGGATCTGCACCATGTTGTGCTCACCAAACTTGCTGCAGAGATGCCGAGTATATGTCGAATTGTGTGCGGTGGCCGTCAGGTCTGTGTTCTAGTAAGCAGCCCAAACCCGGGCCCTGTCGATAGTGGCACGCCAAGCTAGCAGGGGTCCATCTCCCAAATCCTGGTTGAGCACACGTCTGCCCGGTTGTAAGATACCACAGGCTCTCCCACGTAGCATCCGATGTGCCCCAGTGCTTTGGCCACGATAGCAAAGGCGCGAGGAGGCGGAGAAAGCAATTGGAAAACAGTACTTACTCCGTAAGGAGCCGGATCGAGGTTGCCTCCAGTAATCTCCCCCTTTGGCAAGACTGTGTTGCATGTATGCACACGATATCCCCACACCGGCTTTTTCAAAGCAATATTCCAACCGGGCGGGCCTCCGGGTGATGGGGAACTGCCCGTCATCTCTTGTCTTGCCTCTCTGACTCGTTTTGGTGGAGCCGTGCAGCAGGCCACCTGGGGCTCCCCCATAAGCAGAAGAGAAACTGACAACACAACTGGTGTGCAGAGGACCTCGGATCTGCGTCCGATACCCTGGTAGGCGGCTCGCGGTTGGCGGGTGGCAAGACAAGCTGGACGGACAGCCAACCAAGACGGCAGCACTAGTGCTAGACATTGACAGAAGCACGGCCTGGGCCAGCCCGCTCTGCCGTTGAAGGCACTAGGGGAAGCGGGAATGGGGTCCAGGCTACTTTGGTTTTTGTTGGAGGATGCGCATTGCCAGGGTGGATCAATGTGACAATTGTTAGCAATGGCCAAGAAATTCTGAGAAAATGAAGACAAGGCAAGGAGAGGAACATTCGTGGCACAAGCTGAAGACAAAAATCTTGCTGGACCCCAGAGGTATGGACAAAGGCGTTCGGTAAGATACGAAGCGCTGTGAGAGTGACGTACCGGATGCATACGTCGTACTTGGTAGGCTCAGCGTTCTGCCACCTTCAATGGCGTTGCGGTCGGCCACGACGTTCATCTTGACAATTGAGGAGCCACGATGTGGATGACTCTGGTGCAAGCAACGAAGACAAAATTGGGGCCGCACGATGCAGGGTATGAGTACCTCCGACTCTTGGGAGAAAAGTGAGGCGTGCTCGTCACAAATCAGAAATGCATAGGGATCAAGGTGGTTGGAATGAGAGGAAACCAGGATACAGGTCAGGAGATGGGTCAGGACACAATTACGACGTCCGGCGGTTAGGAAACAAAGCCCCTGAGCAAGGCAAGCGAGACATCAGGTATGCACGTCGGACGCGCCTGCCTTGGGATGGCCCGGAGTAATACTTCTTAGAGCGACAACTAAATCGCGGTGGGCGTGCATGTACCTGCTCTATTCTGACATGGAGTCGCCTCGCTCTTTCCCCTTTTTGAGCTGCGCCTGTGGAGGTGTGCGAATCGGTTGGTTGCACTTTCCTCTCATTACGCCGCTGTAGTGGTTATTCGTTGTCGCTTTGCTCCTTTTGGATGGCGCCTTCCCAACACGGCGTCTTCTGGTTTCGAAATACTCGTACAAAAATTAGGCGCGACTTCCTTTCCCTCCGGCTTTCCACGCCCCCTACTCGTCTCTTCTTTCCTTCTCAAGATGTCTTACCTTTTGCTCTCCCCCCCTTTCCCAATGCATCTTAAGCTTGCTCCCCTTTGTCTCTGTGTCCCCTTACCGCTTTCTTTTTTTCTTCCCTTTTTGTATTCTCTAAAACACTCAAAGCGACGCGACGTATTACGACGTACATCCATCACCAGGTTTCTCCCCGCTACCCACTTCCCGCAGCCCATCTCGCCGCCGCTGCAACCTTTCTTCGGCCACTTACATACCCTTGCTAATGATAGCCTTCGCCTCTCTCTGGTTGGAGCGGACCATACCCGCGCCATCCTTCTCACATCGCGTTCGCAACCCTGCCATTGGCTTCATCGTCTGTATGCAACGCCCAAAGCGCAATACCGACGGCAAGAAACTCCCAAAGCCAACTTTACTGACCCCTTGTCGCCTTTTTAATTTCGTATCCTGCTTAGTTCGTCTGATAAACCTCGGCCGGGGCTGCCTATTCTGGTCTTCTCTAGAACTCTGTACCTGTGGAAGAACGGGTTAGATTCCCTCTTTATGGCACTCAGCAGTAGAACGCTATATCACAAGCGTTCTATTGTATTACACGCCCTCCCAGAACCCAATCCACGACCTACGACTTGCCCGACGTTGTGGTATATCTCTGCATTTTCTTATTGCCCGAGTCTTTCCCGATGTGCTGGTCGCCCCGTCGAAAGGTTGCAGTTTTAGCGGCTCACGGTGACAAAACAGGATGCAGTACTTACATCTGTGCACATCCGTGAGTGCCGTCGCTTGTGCGTAAAAGAGCATACGCAGCAGCATGGCTAACAAGACAGGGACCGGGCTCGCGAGTACAGAATCCAATCCCATCATGGGATACCGATAGTGAGAGAAATGAATAAGACTCCATCTCGGCTGCTTTCGAGGAACGCCTCAAAAGACGGCTTCCTTACAGGTCAAATGCAAGTCGACTCGCCTTCCACCTTCCAAGTCTCTAATCCCTGCTGTGTATGAATGAGTACAAGCCGATTCAGCTGCGACTATTACATTCCAGCTACCCTTGCCTGTCTCCAGGATCGGGTTTAATTGGGCTAGTGCAGGCTGATGATCACCTGCCCATCCGCTGTGAGTGTGATGTCAACGGACTCTTGCACCACGGTGCTTTCGCTTTCATTCTGCTTGCGTTTACGCGCGTGTTTGTGGTGTATGTTGTTCCCAATTCTATATTTTCCCACCTTCTTCCACTAACGGAACCTTGGTAGCCCCGTTTAGATTTATACTATACGTGGGTTTCAGTGCTGAGTCGATGGTGCCCATTTATGCTCCTGCAACTTTTTGTCACGAACTGTGAGCTACAATCTTTTCAAGTGGTTCTTTTATTTCGTGGTATTTCTTTGTTTTCTTCTTCTTCTTCATTCTAGTGCTCTGCGGCTCACCCCTGAACAGTTTCTGTATAATTGCACCTCTGCATCGCTTGCGGTCGTTAAAGCTGCCAGCTCAAAAACTGCCCGTTTTGTCCTTGTTGCACAAAGAGCACTCCATAAAGTTCACAGAATACGTTGTCTCAGGTCAGGGTTCGATTTAAACGAGACGACTTCCTCTCTTGTTTTATCACATTTATTTATCTGATCTCTCTCAGCCCTCAGACCGGATATTTCCATAAACCAGGAGGCCCCCTATTCTGGAGACAAGACTCGATTATTTTGTCTCTTGACTAGTTCTTTGCAGTATCCAACCAACAACACATCTCGCACAGCTCGTCACTACCCCGTCACTACCCTCATCACTTCCCTCGTCACTTCCCTCGTCACTCATCCAACGCCGTGTACATTCAGTTGTGGCGATCACCATTTGCTCTCTGCTCCAAAATATCCATCATCTATCTATATATATTGCCCTACCATGGCATTACCATCCTCTCGGAGTGACTGTCTCGAGCAGCATCACAAACACGAACGGTCGAGTGACGACAATTCAAAACCACCTTCGAGGTCTGCCAGCGTACTAAATTTAACGTCACGCCGGTGGAAGAGGCTCTTTCCTGTTTGCTCTATCCGTTGGCCTCGTCCGCTGCTTTGCTTTCCTTCAAAAGACGCCCAAAACGGCTTGCCAGGTCCGCATCCTTGGCCCTACGCTTCTAGCAGCGCAGCTCCTCCTAGGACAAATAGACGACGACTATCACTTCGTTTTCTGGTGAAACCAATATTCGTGACATTACAAGCTACAACTCTCCCGGCCAAATCCTCACCACAGCCTAACATCACAATGGCACAAAATGAGCGTACAACCACGCAGCTGTCCGGCTGGGACCAAGTTGCAATGCGAGGATACATGAGCATCGCTCTGTGCTTCCCTTTTGACAACACACAAACTGATGCAGCGGTGAAGCATATCGCAGACAGTCTAGTCCATCTTTCACAGCACCGGCCTGACCTTGCCGGGACGCTTGAGGTGCGCGAGAATGGAAACGTGTATCATATTTCCGGGCAGGACAACACAATTCCGTTTTCTGTGGAGAATATTCCCAAAGAGTTCCCCTACGAATCCTACGACGAGCTCAAGTCTGTTGAGTTTCCTCCCGTCGCATTTGTTCATCCGCGGTTTTTACTTTCGTACCAGTTGACCGAAGGCCAGCCTGGCGTGCCCGTCTCGGTTGTGAAGGCATTCACAATTCCCGGTGGCCTCTTTTTGGTCGTCTACTTCTGCCATGCCTTTGCAGATGGGGACTGCAAGCGCATTTTCCTCGAGTTGTTTTCTCAGCAGACACGCGGGCTTACGTTTGAAGGACCGTCAACCAAGCATCTCAACGTCCCTTTTGCCAACGAGTCCAATACCAAGGACAAGGTTGGAAGTCGGCTCGACGAGCTTCTCCAAAAGGTGCCAGAGTACCAGATCCTCGACCAGCCTGTTGGTCCAACAACGCCAAACTTCAGACCGGGCGGCGTTCCCATGGCGGACATCACCAAGATTGGCAAGATATTTGTTTTTGACAACGCACGTCTCAGCCAACTGCGGTGCTCTGTGTTCGGTGCCGGCGAGCCGGCAATAACCAGCCGAAATGGAAGCAGCAGCACAGACAGGAGGCTGAGTGAGGAATCTGTGAAAAGAACCAGCGGTCAATCTACGCCGGTGCTCAACCTTCCTTCCAACTATACCTGCCTAGCTGGTCTGACGTGGGCGCATATCTCGAAGGCCCGGCTGTGCGATACCACACAATATATGCCACACTCCTCAGACGTGGACAACACCGCCCTTCTGCAGACAATGGTGAATTGGAAGAGCCGGGCGCTGCACGACCTCAACCCGACATACTTTGGCAATGCCACGGCCATTGCCGTGACGCAGCTACCGACCAAGGACAGCATCCTCTCGCGTGCATCAAGCAGCCCGGTCGACCTGGCCAAGCTCGTCTTCGCGATTGAGAAGACAATTGCGGGTGTAGACGACGATTTTGTCAGCGACCGCACCGAGCTCTTCAGCCGCGTCTCGGACCCACGTCTCGTCGGTCTCCGATTTGACCCCCGGACGCCACAGGACTTGGGCTTCAACACGTGGCGATTTTTCGGTGCGGACACCAAATGGAACATCCCGGGCATCAAGGGTGATTCCACTCCCGATGTGATCCGCCGGCTGCAGGGAATGTGGAACATGAGCGGAGCTTTGATTCTGCCGGCCAAGGCCCTCTCACCCACGCACGAGCTCCTCGTCACGCTGCCGAAGACGTCGATGGACCTCCTGTGCAGCGACCCTGAGTGGATGAAATGGGTAGACCATGTAATTGGTTGAGCTGGAACAGCGGACGTCAAATGTCGTCGGATTGTTGTCCTCAGAGAGAGTGTTTTTTTAGGTTTTGTGTCGGGTTTCCTGGTATTTGATACGTTGGTTTGGAATTTTTTTCTGTAATTTGTGGGAGTATGTAACCGAAGATTACGGCGTGTGACATTTTACCGACAGCAAAGGCTACGACGAGGTTTTTTTTTTGGTTTATTTTGCCATTTGTTTTCATATTTTAACTAGGCCGGCGCCAGGTGTTGGGTAATTTATGGACTCGTTGGTTTTCCCTCTCTCATTTGGCTAGTTCTTGTTCTTGTTTAATTTCAGTGTATTGCAACAGTCCGTATTCATAGTAAGGATACCTTCTTTTGCACCTTATTTTGTCCAACACAATGCATCGTTGAATCATATTAATCGCCTCGTAACTTTTCCTATCACACGCACGGCCATGTCTCACGCCACACCAGTGAGCTCGCCTTCGATGGTTGTGTCACCGTCCATCGAGTCACCCTTTTCTTGTAAAGACGCCCGGTCCACTTCGGTGGCCTTTTCGTTTTCGTCATTATTCTCATTTTTCCTCTCCGTCTTGACCCCTTTGGCTCTTTCGTACTCGGCACGCATCGAGGCACGTCGGTCCTTGTCCGCATTGATGTTGACGCGTGACTTGCGGATGTTGTCGTACAGCTCTTGGGCGCCGATGCTGCCGAAGCCGCCAAAGTCGGACAGGGCAATGTCGCCGGCCGTCGTGGCACGCAGCGCAAACACGATGCTACGGCGGCTCTCGCTGGGAGGCGTGTCGACTGTTCCTCTGCTAGTCCTCGCTTCTGCCGCCGCGGCCGCTTCCTTTGGGTCAACGACAACCCTGTGAAGGGCCGATGGAATCCGGTTACTG
The DNA here is from genome assembly GCA_021398005.1 of Sporothrix luriei. Classification (NCBI taxonomy): domain Eukaryota; kingdom Fungi; phylum Ascomycota; class Sordariomycetes; order Ophiostomatales; family Ophiostomataceae; genus Sporothrix; species Sporothrix luriei. The sequence continues at coordinate 51,489 of WNLO01000047.1, read as the reverse complement.
CTGAGGACACGTAAGGTATCGCCTGTCATGACGGTGGCCTGAGGCGCATCGACCCAATCAGGGGCAGGTGGCGGAGCAGGTGGAGGAGCCAATGTCGGGTCGCCATCCTCGGTCGACTGTGGTGGCGCCCTTGGCGGCAGTGGCTTCACTTGCAGGCCCTTGCCCCAACACACGCAGATAGTCAAAAGGCCCAGGTCGCGGTGCTGCTCCGCACCGCCGCCTCCCGGTTCGTAGCGGAACAAGCGCAACAGAGTCGGCGGGTCATCGCGTGGGTGGTGCCGTTTTGGTGGACTGTCGCGGACAGGCTCGTTCTCGCCGTCCTCGTCCACGTTGGCCTTCCCCTTCCCCGTCGCGGCTTCGGCAATGACGGCATCGCTATAGTACACGCCGTCGCTCGGCTCCAGACTGTCTGCCACCACGCCGTCCCAGGCCGTAGGGCCTAGCCCCAGGTACACGCCAATGTCGCCCAGTATGCGGTGCAGCAGGTGCGCCGTGTCGTGCCAGACAGGTGCAGCGGCATCGTAAATACCCGGTGGCAGGTGCGTCATGCTTTTGCGCAGGGTCAGGTATTCCTTTTCGCCATCCAGGTGCGTGTAGCCGCGCTCGGTGTTGGTAGGGCTGGAGGGCGGGCCGAGGTGGCCCGGTGGTTTGTCGTTGGCCGGGCGGTAGGGCAGCTTGGCTGCGACAGGCTGGGCAAAGAAGGCATCGGAGGCGGCGAGCAGCTGTTCATATTGCTGGGCGAGGTGGTGTGGCAGGTTGAGGCCGATGTAGCCGTGAGTGCAGAGGTGGTGAAGGGACTCGGGCGGCAGCAACGGCGGCGGTCGTGGCGGCGGGGGCACAAAATCGTCCATAGGGTAGAATGCGGGGAGGGGTGGGCAGGTGAAGTTGAGGCTACAATGGGAAGGCACAAATGGTGCTGAAGCAAAATGAGAAAATGAGGGTTGAAGAAGAGTCGTGATGCCCGCTCTTTTGGAAGCCGTTGTCCCTAAATGCGACACCGCCGTCTACGTCCTGTTTTCACTGTCAGCCTTGCGGGCGGGATGTCGTTGCGTGACACGAGCTTATTGGGGAGGGCTCCGAAAGCAGGGAGGCGAATTGGCTGACGACGTTAGTGTGCGGCTTAGCCCGAGGAGCTTACGATGTAGAACTGTGACGCGAGTTTTGCCGCTAATATGGCTACGTTGAACGTTCTACGTTGGTGCTTAGTTGATCTGCGTATGTCGTGAGAACCGACGAGTGGAAGGGCAAATGCACATAAAGTGACGGCTGCTTTGGATTTGCCTTTACGCTTGTAATTGCCGTGGTCTTCTGCCCTTTAAGTTGTTTACAATTCAAAGTATCTTGTCCCGACAAGATCAAAGAAATCGCTCTGCATTTCATTGTTAACGTCTCTTTTCGTGTCTTTTTCGTGCCTTTTTCTTCATAAGCTGTACTTCGTGGTATTGCACATTTCCTGCCTCGCACTATTATTTATGAACCGCATCTGAAGAAGGATCCTACGACGCAGCCAATCCGGTTATGGAAACTCGAATATCGTAGTTGAGGTGAAACGGTGGCGACGTAGCTAAAATGCAAAATACTGCTCCGTGTGTTGTGTAACATTTTGTCTACAATATCGACATCCTACCCGAGAAACACAGACACAGTCTCGGTGTAAGCTCACTTGACGCGGCCATGGCAGAACATGGATACCCAAACGTTTCCTTTCCAAGCCGTTTTTGCTGCCTTCTTCCACATGGTTGTAAAGGGTAGATAAACAAGCGTAGAAATAACGCAAATCTTTCATCACATCGTGCGAAACAACCTGCACGTCAAACGGAAGAAGATGGATGGCTGCCAGTTCGACAGAATCATCGACATAATACGTCCGTAAGTTGGTAATAAGCAACATTGAAAGATCATATCAGAATCAAAAATAAGAATCAGCATGATTGCACCCATAGTGCTCTTTAATAAATATTATTACTCCATCCTCCATCCCAGGCGGTGACCGGTGTCTGGGATCGACGATGGCGGTGCAGCTGTTGATGGTAATCATAACATGCAGTGAAATGGAACAGCATAATAAGTAGGTAATGAAACGAAAGTCAAGGGATGCGAAAGAACGGAAAAGATCACAGAAATCCCCACACGTTGAAGATCGGCCACAGTTGCCCGGCCGGAAAGCCGAGGCAGTTGACAGCGGGTACGCATGGTAGACAAATAGAAACGTTTGGGGTTCTGGAAAACAAAGGGAAGAAGGGGGTCGAGGTCGAGGTTTTGCGGCTCTTCAGGTTTGAGGACAGGGGTTCTGAGGCAGCAATCAAACCCGACAGAAGTGTTTTTGGGCGGCGGACGCCGGGAAAAAGTTGGTGGCTGTTTTGGCACTGTTTGTGCTCATTTAGCGGATTCGTGGCTCTTTACGGGTGGGCGCTATGCCAAACGCTCTCAGGGCTTTCAGGGGAGTAAGGGGAAGTGTGTCAAGAAATATGTCTGTGGCGTTGCAGTGGCGCTAACCTATAACGGCACACGGAGTGTGTGCAACGACATGTCCTACGACCCAACGCTCTTTCCAAGCGCATGACAACAGTACAAACTTCGAAAGCTCAAAAACTCGAGAGAAAAGAAAGGGAAAGGGCATGGAGAGGGGCCCAGAATTGCACTGTAAAGCTTGTCGGTCGCACCTTCCAAGAACGCAATTCTGGGAAATATACTAAGCATAGTCGCATGTCGTCAACACGGGAACGGCAGCATGGCAGGAACGACCGAAACACAGAAACACAAACCAAAAGCAATAGACAGAAGACAGTCACAGGAAACCATCCAAACATCCGGTTACAACTAGAAACAGACACTTGTCGTCTGAAAGCAGAACACGCACACTACTCCTTACTCGTGTTTTTTGTCGATACTGAACAGCCTTGCGCATAATGCCCTGCAGCATGTCATCTGGACTACAGTGTATGCTGACACGCAATAGGCGCGTTCATGACTGTCATCCGTCCTTTTCATGTTTTGTTTCGACATGTCTCTTATCAGAGCGAGTTCTCGACAGCATCCAGCGTTGACTAGTGTCTAGTCAAACTCTGGTCTGACCGGAGAGAGCTTGCTTCTCACAGCTCCGTCTCCAGATGCCGCCTGTCTCATCTTGAATCAACGAGTGCTTCCTTTTTCAGGCATCTCAGCCTCGATGGCTTCATCGTCGAAGTATCATCTGACAGAGTGAAGCCGCCGATGATTGCATCCGGTCTCGCCTCAATAGGAAGGCAAGCGGGCAAACCGTTGTGATTTGCGAGGAGAACTGGGGCTTCGCTGTGGCCCGTGTGCATGACTCGGCACGACATGGACATGAACAACGAACAGAACGTCAGGAAACATGGATCTGGAATGGCGAAGAGCGCGTTCGGGGTCACTAGAAACGCACTCACCAAGGGTGCGTACGCCGAGGCCGTTAGGTATGTTCTCTTTTTCTTCGTTTTTCCTTCTATTGCATGTTTCCCGACTCCTTTTCTCAAACTCCCCTCCAAACTCCCCTTCTCCTGTTTCTGTTTCCCCCTTCTCGTGCCATCCTCTTTTGGTCACCTCCTCCGCTGCATCCCTTCATCGTCCATCCTCACCTCCGACAACCCCTGCTCTCGACTTCCCGGTGCCACTTGCTACATTCTGTCACCGCACAGACTGCTGCTCAATGTTGCAGCCGGGAGGTTTCCCATTCTTGTACGGAGCAGCAGTCCCAACTTGGATTGTCATCCTTGGACTGTCGTCCGACGCCCTCGTACCTCACCTGAATCCTGGCTGCTCAGCCTCCCCATGATCTGAGGGCGATCTTCAGGATGATGATGTGCCGCCAGGGGTAGGGTAGGTTGTGTAGAGGCAAGAAAGAGGAGCAGAAGGGCAGCCATGTTGCAGTTGCATAGACGGATGTGCAGATGATTGTGGCGATGACCATGGACGGCAAGAACGGTTTCCCTTTCGAGAAGGACAAGCATCGACGTTTGATATATAAGGTTGCAATGATCCTCTCCTTCCATCGATCTATTGTTTCCCCTCTCTTCGTCTATCCCTTCAACATCAACAGACTTGTCAGTCTTCATTTCCTTGATTGTTTCTTTTTTTTCTTTCTTTCAGTTCTCGACTTCCCTTCTTCACTCCTTTTGTTTCAAAACAATCTTGGCCTGGTGTCATTTCATACAGAACTTTTATCAACCTGTCTTAACATTCATTTTAAGCCAACCTTTCCCTCGTTTTCGACGCCACAGACGGGTCTCAATCGTTTCAAACTGTTTCTCGACCTTCTTCTGCCGATATCTTTTTACAGTCATTTTTCTTTTCTTTTCTTTTTTTCATTAACAATGGCTCGCTCATTCGTTGCTCTCATGACCTGTACGTGATAGCCCTTATCCCCAAGTATTTACTCACCATCTCGACGATTACCAACTAACACAATAAAGTTGCTGCCATTGCCACGGCTGCTCCTAGTCCCATCACCCCTGATCCCAACGGTGCCAACAAAGTCGGCAACGGTCAGGGTCTTCAGTTTATCACCGGCGGCTGCCTAAGCACTGCCGACTGTAGCCAGGCTGTTGTCCAGTCCTGTTGTGCCTTTATTGCCGGCGGTGCTTCCACAGGCATCTGCTCCGGCATCGACGTTGGTAATGTCAATGGCAAGGCCGGCTGCGGTTTTGGCGATAGCGGCAGCGCGACTGACTCTTCCACGCCTGCCGCTGGCTCACCCCCCGCCGCCGTCGCGTCTTCCTCTACCACCGACAGCTCAGGGTCTTCCGCTCAGTGCGCCGTCGACACTAGCTTAGCTGGCAGCCAGAACGTCGGCACTGGCTCTGGCACGCAGTTCATCACTGGTCAGTGCCTCAGCGCTGCAGACTGCGCGTCCGGCTGCTGTGTCGCCCAGGCCAGCGGCCCCGCCCTCTGCAAGGCCCGACTCGTCACTGAGCAGGCCGGTTTGACTTGCGACTTCTCCTGTTCCGGCTCGACCGGCTCAGCCACCTCCTCGTCATCCGGTGCTGCTGCCTCGCAGCCAGCCACCAACGTTGCTGCTACAACCTCTGGTGGCTCATCAGCGGGCTCCTGCCCCGCTATAGATACCACTTTGGCCGGCAGCCAGAACGTCGGAACGGGCTCCGGTACTCAATTTATCACGGGCCAGTGCTTCACGGCGGCCGACTGCGCGTCGGGTTGCTGCGTGCTGCAGTCGGATGGCATTTCGCTGTGTAAGGCTCAGCTGGTGACGACACAAGCAGGCTTGACCTGTGACTCTAGCTGCACTGGTGGTGCTGCGTCTTCGGCTTCGTCCTCGTCCTCGTCTGCGTCGGCTCCTCCCAGCAGTAACAATGGCTCCTCGGCTGGTTCAGCTGTGACAGGTGCGGCCGGATCGGCGCAGTGCACCGTCAATACCAGCCTTGCGGGCAGCAAAAACGTCGGAACGGGCACCAACCAGCAGTTTATCACTGGCCAGTGCTTCAGTTCGGCTGATTGTGCCTCGGGCTGTTGCGTGCAGCAGGCTAGCGGAACGGCGCTGTGCAAGGCCCAGCTGGTGACGACCCAGGCCGGCCTCAGCTGCGACTTTTCTTGCGCAGCGTAAAGGTGCTTTTCTATTTTTTGGTGCATCTGGAGCGGACTTATGCGCTTGCATAACTTTTTTGATGCACTTTTGTCCGGCAGCCATTTCCTTGCCCTTCATCTTCTTCTGTACAGTTTACTTTACTTTTTCACACACTCAATTTTTGGTTGCATACGTCCAGTTGCTGAGCTACTGTGACAGGAGGCTCCTGTACTTTATACCTCTTTTCGCTTTATATCATTGGGTCTCTCATTTCTTTGTGGGTAGTCTCTTCGGACTCGGTGCATTCGGGAACATCATTATAACACACAATATGACATGGCTTCTTTGTACATGCGACACGTCGTATTAAGATGCCGCGATTGTGATATCAACTGGTTATGTCCATTAAAAGGCGTTTCCCAACCACCCGGAAAACTATACAGTTACTGTACTTGGCTGCAGGTTTTAGACTGATGTTTTGGTTAGCTTGGGTCTTCGATGTGGCTTTGAGCCAGACTAAGAGAGTCATTCTCTTTCTGACTTGGAATCGAGCACAGCCCGTCCGTTCACGAGTCGGAAAATGAAGCCAAATTGATGCTTCCGGTGGCAAATGTAATCGGCTGGGTGTGGCTGAACAGAGCCTCTACTCCCCGCAGCCAGACAAGCAAGGTCCAGACATGAAGTGAGAAGAGATGGCGACAGTTCTCAGTATCCCCAGCGTCTCAACTCAGCAAGATGACTCGAGACATTGGAATAACCGAGAATTGGAACCATGTTGAAAAAAAATTGTTCGCCTGTTTCAATATTGAAACAGTATATGAGAGCCTGTCAAATATGTTAGCCAATATTTCTGTGAAAAGAGTCTTCTCACATTCCTGTCCAAATTCACGGTTGTCAACCCGGATGCCTGTGACGAGCAGGGGGGACCGAGGAAAAAAAAAAACAAGAAAAAGAACAAAACAGATTTTTGATTTTCTTGTTCTTGGCCGAACGCCGAACAATGGGTGGAAGACAGCTTCAGGGTGTGTCGTGTGTCTGCTTTTCGTGGAAAACGTATGGCGTACGAACGCCTGACACTGTCCTCGCCCGTGCAATAAAATGTGAGCTCATCGGTAACATAACAAGAGACCCGTATCGTGTCGCCCACAGGAAGAGCAATTGGGTGGAACAAGTGAATATGGGAGAAACCAGAGAGAAACGTGAATGCAGTGAAAATTGGAAAAAAGCTCCCCTCCAGTCATGTCATGCAAAGGGTATCGTCATGATCACCGGCCCCCTAAAATCGGTGTTCCATCAGGAGTGCAGTAAAACAAGAACGAAAGCAAATGAACGTAAATGACCGGAACGCCAAACACACAGAACCACATTGATCGTGGTTTCGAGAAACCAATGAAAAATGCATCCCCTGGAACGCCGGCCGTGCAGAAGCCACAAGGTGAATCGTAACAAGAAGAAACCGAAGAATCACAAGGAAGAATCAGGACGACAAATAAAACGCCTAGTCACTCGGCTCGCGGTCGTACTGGCGGATGTACAGCTCGCGCAGGTACTCGCGCTGGGCGCGGTAGGTCGAGTAGTCGCCCTCCAACACGACGCTCAGGATGCTCTGGCCGGCACGGGCGTCGGCGGGGAGCTTGGCCAGCTCCATCATGCGCCTCTGCAACAAGGTAAAGGCGTCGGAGAAGGCGCGCATGATGGCCGATGTATTCCGAGAGCCGCCCGAGATGTCGTTTTCCGGGTTGTTGGGGTCGATGATGGACAGGCGGTCGGGGTTCTTGTACACGAAATGGCGAACCTTGGACTGGAGGGGGGGAAGGGTTTGAGGATTAGCAAAATGTGCACTGGAGAGGACAGAATCAGTGAAAAGCGTACCTTTGCAATGTAGCCAGGAGGGTTCATGGAGATGGCGGTGGCTTCGTAGTTGAACTTGTTGCCGTAGAGGTCAAAAAAGTGCATCAGAAGGTCGCCCAGGTGGTTCTGGCCCTCCATGTCCTTGGTCTGCATCGGCGGCATGAGCTGCAGCATGCTGACGACCAGGCAGATGACCGAGAACCCGCCGATGCCGCCATTGACAGGCTCGTTGAGGCCGCGCATTGTCAAAAACTGCTTGATCATGGTGACGAGGATGGGCATCTCAGGGAACTGCTCCTTCCACTTCAAAAACGTCTTGTTGGCCACGACGCCATTCATGTTCTCAAAGGACACGTCCACCTTCAGGCCCGTCTTGAGGTCAATGTACTTGACCAGCGGCACCTTGGCCTTGGTGATGTGCTCGAGGTGCTCGCGCTCGGCCATGTTGCTCCCACACAGGAACGCACCAAACTTGAAGAGATGGTTCTTCTTGCTGAAGACGGGCGCGCGGTTGTTGAGAAACTGCGTCGAGCACATGACAATATCCATGTCGCCCGTCGGCAGGTAGAGGCCGGACATGAAGCTGCCGAAGCAGTGGATGCGGCCGTTGGGGAAGCGCTTGCGCACCATGGCTTCCAGGTCGTCCAGAAGCGCCTGGCGGAGTGTCTGCTCAAAGGAGCGCGGGCTGATGTACGCATAAAAGTCGAAAATCTCCTTGTGCAGCCACACGCCCATATGGCTCGTATCGGCGGCGTGGTCGTCGTGCAGCCAGGGGCAGGCGGGTTCGCGTGCCTTGACCTGCCACATGGGCAGGATGTATCCACCAGCAGGCATCTTGGTGGTCTTTTTCAGGATGGCATGGTCCGGCAGCAGCAGCGGCTTGAGCTGGTCGTCGTGGGTGCGCTTGCGGCTGGTGCTGAGCTCGGTCGACAGTGAGGAGGGGGCCGGCACGGACGAGGAAGCAGGGTTTATGCCGTTCTTGTTCTTTTGTGTAGCAGCACGGGGGCCTTTGGGTGCATCGACTGGTGGTGCGATGTCAGATTTTGTGTTGTTTGTTTTGCCGTCGTTTGTAGCAGCAGCAGCAGACGCGTCGCGCTCGCCCGCTTTTGTCATTTTGCCGTTCCTTCCTATTCTGTCGACACCAATGGTGCCCGTGTCCGCGTCACCATTGTTTTCATCCGCTGCCGACTCGTCTGCCGCCTCGCCCTCCTCTTCGCTGCTGCTGTTAAAGCCGCACGAGATGAACTCTTCAGTGTCGCCTGACGTGGCGGCGGCCGCCTTCTCACCCTGTACACGAGCCTTGCGGATCAGCTGGACGACGTCCTTCTTGCGCACGCCGGCCTCGATTGGCGGCAAAACTGTGTAAGGATCCGGGTTCGACCACTTGGGCACCTCGTCGCCGTCTTTGGTGCCCAGACGCGCGCGTTTCCGCGGCGGGGCCGACGTGCCGTCCCCGTCGCCCGACATATCCATCTCGGCCTCGTCGCTGTCCGACAACTCATCCAGGCTCAGGTACGTGGTGCCCGCATTGTTGTCTTTGGCAAAGTCCTGGACGATGCCGCCGGCCGAGCCGTCGCTTTGATTGAGGATGGGCCGGTTAGCAGCCAGGAAGCGCAGGTCCGCAAAGTTCGTGTTGTACCCGCCGCCCCGGCCACCGTGCCGCCGGTTGTTGGCGTTGTAGCTATCGCGTCCACCGCTCCGCCGTCCACCGCCGCCACCACCACCACCACCATATTGTTGTGACCTGGGTCCGCCATGTGGGCCTCCTCTGCGATCCCGATCCCGGTCGCGGAAGTCGCGTCCACTGTGGTCCCTCCTTGACGAATCGCGCGGGATGTAGCGGTCGCCGCCGTTCAGCTGCGCTTCGTGGACACCGGCAGGCTTATCGGCACGAAACGTAAAGTCGCCCCGCGGCGCGTAGCTGTCGCCACCGCCGCTGCCTCCGGCACCAAACTGGTGTGTGGTGGGCGGCGGCCGGGCCGGCAGGCTGCTGTTGGCATTGCTGCTCCGGACGTTGTGGTCGCGGTTGCGTCCATGACGGCTGCGTCCGCCACGCCCACCGCCACGCCCACCACCGCTGCCACCGCTGTTGTTACCGCTGGGACCATTCGGGGGAGGACGGAAGTCGAGTTGTGGCGGCGGCGGCAGTGAGGAGCTTTGCCCGCCACCAATGCCGGGCGCCGGATGGTAGTAGTTCGACATGAGCGTCGAGGAAAGGGTTGATGGATGAAGTGATTAATGCCCCGTCCCGTCGAGTGTGATGCCGTGTGGGTGTGCTATCGCGAACGTGTCGACAATGGTGCTGTTGGTCGTGGTGCGAAAGCCAACTACGGAGTAATACCGCGTAGAATGCGAAAAAATGGATGGCCGATAAGATCAACGAACGAGCGCAAAATTTCCCACACTTTGCCGAGTTTGGAACAGCAAAACGTGCCAGGACGAGTGGGACGTGTTCGGTTTCGAGTATACACGCTAGACCTGTTTAGGTCACGAGTCGTATTAGTCATCTCCCACCTCAGTGAGATCTGTGGCAAGGTGACAGGAGGCAAAACATCTTATAGATGATTGAGTTATTATTGAAGATATGTGGTTTACAACGCCGCGTACTAAGTTTCGTCTTACTTTCTGAATATTACCTCAGTCACTGTGTTGTTGAGACATAAAATCGCCCCAAAGATGTGAGGTTGCCCCTGCATACTTTTGGTGACCATGAATCGAGTAAACCTCTTACAAGAATGCATAAACTGAGGATAGGTGAAGAAGTACAGCGGCAGCCAGAAAACAATGACAAACGCAGAACTGTGAAGGAAAAATGGATGTTCATAACAATACTGATAACTGGTTTACGTCTCATGATCATCAAGGGTACTACAAGTACGTCAGCTCAGTTTGTGCCACATTCTCTGTTCTTGTCTCGCGTCAAATGTGTGTCCCTTGGTAGAAACGATATGATTTCTTCGTCCCCGTGTTTGGCGAGTTGTGGTATAATATATACGTAAAAATTGAAGTAAAAAACAGGAAAATAAAAGGTATAGCCGTCACTTTCTATGTCGTCGACCCAAAAGCAAATAAACGCAAACACAAGCGTGGAAATAACGATATCAAAGAAATAATGGGAACAAATTAAGAGAAATACGGTATTCCCCTTTCATAGAGAAACAAGTATCAGTCGAGAGCTGGTGGTAATCAAGCTGTGACACCTAGACCGGCGGAGCGGTCTCCTTGCCCTCGTGGACACTGGCGGGCGTGCTGGGCACGAACTCGCCGTTGATATGCTCAGAGGGCGTGCGGGCCAGCTCAACATAGTCGTAGGCAAACTCGCCGAGCTGGGCGTCGTCGAGGCCGAGCTCCTCCTCCTCGGCGGTGACGCGCAGGCTCAAGCCAGGCACGAGGTTCATGAGGAAGAGAATGATGCAGGTCATGCCGAACGAGTAGGCGAAGCCGGACACGCAGTCGGCCAGCTGGTAGCCGAGCTGGATCCAGTTGTGGTTGAGCCAGCCGCCGGGAATCACGGTGAAGCCATCGAGGTGAGCAATGTAGTCACTGGCCTGTTAGTAGGCGAAGAGAGTAGGAGAAATACGTTGAATAGGACGAGGGAGGACTTGGACTTACGCGGCAAAGAAGGCCGTCAGGATGTTGCCGGCGATACCGCCGACGGCGTGCTCAGCAAAGATATCGAGGCCATCATCGATGCCGAGGAAGAACTTGAGCTTAGTGGCAAAGTTACACACGACGGCACCGACGACACCATAGATGACGGCTGACCAGGCAGGGACGAAACCAGAGGCAGGGGTGATGGCGACGAGGCCGGCAATGGCGCCAGAGCAGAAGCCGACAGTTGACCACTTCTTTTCCAGGCGGTAATCCAGGAGACACCAGGTGATGCCGGCCACGGAAGCAGCCAGGTTCGTGACGACGCAGGCCATGACAGCGCGCAAGTTGGCGCCCAGGGCCGAGCCACCGTTGAAGCCGAACCAGCCGACCCAGAGGAAGACGGTGCCGAGGACGACGTGGGTGACGTTGTGGGGCCGGTACGGCAGACCCTGGTTCTTGTCGTAGCCGGTGCGCTTGCCGAGCATCAGCGAGTAGGCGAGGGCAGCCGCACCCGACGAGATGTGGACGGGCGTGCCACCGGCGAAGTCGAGACCGCCGAGCTTGAACGTCCAGCCGTTGGCGTTCCAGGTCCAGTAGGCAATGGGGTCGTAGACGAGGGTGGCCCAGACGAAAATGAAGACAATGCACGGCAGCATGCGACCGCGGTCGGCGGCAGCACCAATAGCGAGGGCGGGACTAAGGAGGGATGTTAATGACTACGCAAGGGACAGAGGGAGCGAAACACCATGGGAAGTTGATTATAATCGTCGGAAGGTACTCACGTAATGGCTGCGAACATGCCCTGGTACAGGCAGAACAGGAGGTCCGGGATCTTCGTGCTGCCGACGGAAGGCTGGCCGAGGGTCTTCATCAGACCAAAGTTGGACAGGTCACCAATGAAGGAGCTGCCCGTGTGCGAGAAGGTGAGGGAATATCCCCAGAAGAACCATTGAAAACTAACGACCGCTATACTCATCATGGACAGCCAGATGAGCGACAGCGCGGACTTGCGCCGGGCGAGGCCGGAGTAGAAGAATCCGACACCGGGAATCATCAGCAGAACCAGGGCGGCCGAGGTCATGATCCAGGCAAAGTCGCCCGATGAATAGTAGATGTTGAGGTCGGAAGTCAGCGAGTCACCGCCGTTGTCGGCGACACCGCTGGTGCCATTGTACACCTCGAGGGGCCCGGCAGACATGTTGGGCGGTGGTGATTGCTGTCTGGTGAAAGCTTGTCAAGTGTGTGTTGTCGAGGAAGAGGGGTGAAAGAAAATGGAGGAAGAAATAAAAAAAAATTAAGGAGAGTCGTGAAGAGAACCCTTTTTGTCAAGAACAGCTGTTCATCGATACAAAAGGACAACCAGGTTGTAGGTTTGATGATGATCTTCCGAGGAAAGGAAGAAAGAACAGAAGGATGCCTGTAGAGACAGAAATAAGGGGGGTGAGGAGTAGAAATAAATAAAACGGGGTGGAAGGCGGTGATGGGCATGGGACAGCTAAACAATATATATCTGTGAGATGGTGAGAGACGGGTAAAAACTGGGGATGAGAGACACACACACTAAACATGCAGCCGACAAGACATCGACCGGGCTACGGAGAGGCCATGACAATAGACAAGAGACAAAAGCACGCGCCCGGAGACCATGCGCCATACCTCCCACCACCCATTCGACCTGCGAAGGACGGACGGTACATCCAGCGATAAGATTGTCGGGTCTTAGCTTGATAGACTGCTTCCTATGTTTTTCGCGGGTTAGAGACTAGGGCATTAGTACCTTGATCCTTATTTCTTACCAGATAATACGAAGTACATATCGGCGGACAATCCTGGGACGATGTGTCTTTCTTTCTACAAAGGGAATCCTGATTGCGAGACAAGGACGCAAGGCGTCCACAAGGTGACCAATACGCCCTAGGCTGGGCCACTTGGACCACTAACACGGGTAGGGCCCCCCGTTTGCTTGGGGCAGGGGTGGTTTAAGTGTGGTGCATTTTGCCAAGCCGCCAAAGTCCAGCCCCATGTGGGACACAAAAGATAAGGAAGACGGATGGGCGAATGGGACAGCGCGGATTCGGAGGACAACCCATTTTCGAGATGTTGATGGCAAGGAGCATGTTGTATTCGTTTTGCTGAACAGAGCAAATTGTTCAGCCAGCTCATGTGAAGGTGGCATACATCGTAGGTCCAAGCTTCTTTGTCGTTAAGCGCGATGGCTTGGATTCCAATGTAGATAGTGAATACGGTCTTTTTCTGGACGACGATTCGTGTTTGTCTGCGTTGACGCCGTATCTCGGGTTGGTGATGTCGTGTGGCAGTCATGGCCGTCAAGCGGATGCATCGTCATTACAATTCGATGAAGGTAGTGGCGGTGAAGAGGCTTTCTGACTGTGTCCTATGGAACGCGATCGCCTTGTGTCTTGTCGCACATCGGTTCTTGGGGATTCTTTTCTTAGCTCGCGTTGCCCATGTGTGACGTTCTTGCATCCCCCAGGATGAACGGCAGTTAATTGGCCACCGATCCAACTGGTGCACGATCAATATGCGCAGGGTTTTCCAGAGCCAATGCTAGGGCCAGTATGTCGTGAGACACTGCGGTATTACCATTTCATCCGCCGGTGCTGTCAGCCTGTGCCTTTGAGAAGTGCACATCGAAAGGCCATGGCCATGATATCCATCCAGGGCTTCGTCCCCGGAGTCCCCCTGGGGACCCGTGGGGGTTCCTGTTTTAGAACGGTTGTGCGTATGTGCATGCGCAGTGACTTCCCGTGCTTTTCTTCCTATCGTCACATCCGCTCCGCGATGGAGAGCCTGCAATCTGTGGCGTCGCTCTTACCGACGGGCACTAACAAGGAAACTCCTGATCCATCAAAAAAGAAACAAAATCCAAAAAAACTCCTTCCCTGCAGCCTTCTCAGTCAGTGCCCGCTGCGGAACCAAGCGTACCAAGGACGACAATCAATGTCCAAACGAACCATTTTGCTTCATGCACCGTCGAACAGGAACAGCCTCCCCCATAGTGTGAGTGGGTTGCCTGATTTCCGCGCGCGGGATGACAAGCCAATAAGGGTTGGAGTTGTGCGACATTGGCATCTCTGCCACGGACAAAGACTGAGCTGGAAACCGTATTACTTGAGGCGTGGAATTATTTTACGCGAATCCATTTTCCCTGGCCGAGGAACGGGGCATGTCTTTCGTCTTTTTTCCTGTCGGGTCTCATATCGCCTGTCTCGAGCCGAGTCCAGGGCTGTCGTTTCCTTATCTCTGTCCTGCTCGCGGGCGCCCGGGCCAAGCGCAAAGACCAAGTGCCAGGACCGAGGGCCAAGACGTGCCTTTTGTAGCACCTCTAGCTCCCGACTGCGCAGCATGGTGCCCGGTGTGAAAAGCTGGGGTGGCAAGCTGGAGCGACGTTTCGTGCGTTTTCTGCAAACATGCGTCCTGCAAGCGGTCGTCCTGAACTCGGTACCTGACAGGGGTGATTGGCTGTGTGCTCGAAGGTCGTCGTAGTGGTAGGCCCGTCGAGATACCAGGTTTGGGGCGCCTGATAGGTTCCCATCGCCGCTGTTTGTAAGAGAAATACTTTGATGAGTATCTTATTTCGTACCTGTCGTCGAGTTTCGAGCTCCAGTTGAGCTTAACTGGCACCTGCCGGACGTGTGGCGCCAATAGTCTATTTCGTCGACTGGCTCCTGCCCTGTGAACGTACATAGTACAGGGGTAATAAATGTTAAATGAGATACTTCGAGGGGCGAATCATTACCTATTATAGACTAGCTAACAGTACATAAAAACACTAACATAAAACTAATAAAAAGAAGTACCTCCAGCTACTTCTAGTATTTTGTTCTTCCACCATTATTCTCCAGCACCTTTTGAAGCCTGTCGGGCATCGAATGCGCTAGACGAAGTAAATAGTCGGTAGGTACGGCCTCCCATGCCTCTGCAACACACCGTTTAAGCCGGGGTAAATTCAGGCTTTGAATATCGTAATTAACTTCTAGCCAACACTTCATATAATGCTAGACATTTTCGATAGGATTTAAATCAGGGCTTTTAGTAGGCTAAACGACGGTTCGAATTCGTTTTTGTTGTAGATATTGTCTTATTGCTAGAGAAGAATGCGAACTAGCGTTGTCTTATTAAAAAAGGCGCTCTTAAGTAGGAAGGTTATAATAAAAATTATTAACGAGAGGTATAATATTATTAATATACTTCTGTGAGTTAATACCTCTATAACCTTTCTTCTAGAAGTATATTGTACCTTTTTAATTACTAGTAAACTAACCTTAAAACATTTAGCCGTTTAGTCATCTTTTTATTAAAGTATATACTTTAGGTGCTTTATCTTTATATATTATAATCTATTATTTCTATATTAGGTCGTTAACTATATATATTTTATCTAAGAATATCACGGACTCCTAATCCCTTAGACGAGGTCGCTCTCTTAAATATAATATAGTAAAGTTAAGACGTTATTATTTATAACGAGCTGTTAACTTAATACGACGAGGACGAGCGGCTTAAGAAAAACCAAGAGATTTTAATACCGTTAATAATACTTCTTCGCCATATAAATTCAAAGGAGTCGGAAGAACAAGAGGGAGGTCTTACTAAGGCACTCGACGATATACTACATCAGCCTTGATCCATTCTTTAAGCCGTTATTTTTCTAGTGTTTTTATTAATGGTCGACGGCCAGATTTATTTTTTCATGGAGTTTATAGCTAGGTATAAGCCTATTAAACTTATCGTACCGTATAACCTGTTTCCTAGGCAATCTTGTTATATAACCATTTAGCGTCTTCATAAAGTGCTTTTATTCGAATTCTATTATCTCGTGATAATTCTATAGCCCTTTTTTGAACGACGGCAGCGGCAGCGGCAACGGCGACGTCGGTAGCAGTGGCGGCGGCATTAGCAGCATTAGCAGCGGCCGTAACAGTATCGGCCGCCGCCCGTACGGCGGCGGTAGCCGCCGTGATAGCCTCGCTAGCCGTCGTGGTGATAATATCATCAATATTCATCGTTTTATCGTGATAGTCGTGATGTTTTCTGTGTTGTTTTGGATAAGTTTTGTTTATTTTGTTGACAAGAAGTGAAAAAAGACGCATTCAATTTCAGTAAGTACCGTTATACTGTTTTTATTAAGGAAGATACTTATACGAATTGGCGCTGACTACCCCTGAATTCACCCTGGTTATGTATTCGTACTAACATTTATTACCCCTGCGAACCATGTACATGTACAAAAACGAGTATCGCAGATGGAGCCTTCTCATTGGCTAGAAACACCCTGTCACTTTCCCTTATCTGAAGCTGTGGGTCCGTGTTGACAAGGGTGTGCCCGTTTCGGACAAGCTCTTGCCTGAAGAGACGAAGCACAGCTTTAAGACAAACCCAAAAGAACGCGTCGACATGCAAAACGATAGTTGTATCTTGCCTCCATGCCAGCGTGCAAAGCTGACCACCACGGATCGGTCAAAGAACAAAGAGGTGACAAGAAAGGGAAATGAGCCTGCCACCTGCTTCATGAGCACACCGTACATCGTCCGACAAAGGTTAATCGGCCTGGGAGGGCTGTCAGTTGGCAAGGCACAAACCGGACGAAGCGAAAACGACAGGAGTGCGTTCACTGTGCCATCAACGTCTCGAGAGAGTTCTCGCTCTGTTTCCCTACATCGTACTGAGCGCTGCAGCTCTGCAAAATTAGTCCCCGTCGATGATCGCCGTCGCTCAGTGTCCCGAAACGCTCGACACAAGTCACAACCATGCAGTGTCCATCGCCACATATCACGGTACGACGGGCCATCGCGCGTCGGTCATCGACATGGCCCCTCGTTTCTGTCACGCCAGCCTTGCCTAGATTCAGGAACGGGAGGCAACATGACGGGCGATACCGGAACACTGCAAAGAAGCTGGGAGCATGTTGTGCGTCTCGATTCGAAGGCTCTTCTTGACTCTTGCTCTTGAGCTGCATGCATCTATCGTACTTATCGAGAACGAGCGAGGCGCTTTACCTCACCGTCGTGTGTAATGCATCCTGCAACTTCGAGGCACACTCTCTCTAAAGAAGCGTACTTCGTACGTCCCTAATGGGAGACGAAGACGAAAGGCGGCAAAACAGGCGAGATTGTCCAATTCCCTTTATTTCCTTTTGGTTCATGTCATGCTTATTATTGCCTTATCGTAGCCAGCAGGCTCTCTTTTGCTTGTGGCTGGCAATTTGTCGTCCCTTATCTCTGTGTCTCTAATTGTCGCGCGTAATTTTTATTGCGCTCTTATCAGCAACCAAAACAGACAAAGGAAAGATAGCAATTGCATCCTGGCCCCAGTTTTCCCTTCTAGAAGCCTTCTAGTACAGAGACCTGCTGGAATAAGTGGGGCCTCACTTACATCACGCTGTCGACATCGTCCTGGTGGCTGCGTGACACGACACCCTGCAGCACGCCAGGGGAGGAAGTACGGCGTACGTTGCACTTCTTTTTGCCCCTTGAAAGGCAAGCCTTCCGTCTTCAGCACGGGCTAGCCAACGAGGCCGCCTGTATCGTCCATTCCGCATCCATCAACAGGCAGAGTCAAGCCAGGTTGAAATACAGCGACGAGGTATAAGCTCGAAACTGGGTACTCGGATCGAATTACTGTGGATGGTTGCATAGGTTTGATGCCTGCATCTGGCTCTAGTCGACGACCACCAGCTCATCAGCCCCGATCCAAGGCCAATTCGCACAGAGGTACGGGGTAGAGGTTCACGTGTTGGAGCCTCCCTATCTAAGCTCAGTGTTTGTTGCGACTCGATATTGTTTAGGCTGGCCCGGTGCCGAGTGGGATATGGATGCCTTTAAAGCTTTCAGGTTGTCGCTAGCCAGGGTAACAAATCATGTCTGCACTGCTGGCTGGCCTTGGCTTCCTACCCTTAAGTTTATCGAGGAACCCCTTCCCAGCGTTCCTGTACAACCCCATCTTAACATATAATGTCGTGTGCACATCTCTGTCTGTTTTGCTCTGTCTTCTATTCCATCTTACTCGGGTAAAGTACGGAGTATTACTGGTCATACCGAACCCTGTCCTCCTCCCTGTCCGTTCTTCTGGTGAGGTGTCTCCCCTGACATCCTCCCCTCTTTCGGGATCGCCGTCCCAGTTAACTCTATCAGTCCGCCAAACCTTCCTGGTCTTTTTTGGTCTATTCACCTGGTCTGTTTTTGGATGCTCTGACCTGTCATTTTTGTGCCCACCATCTATGTCTCGTCCCTCTTTTCCTCTCTTCCTCCCCACGCAGGACCTGTCTGCCTCGGTGTTACCCGAAACGCTATGCATCAACCCCTTTTTCCTCGCCATCCCGGCTCCTTCAAATTCTAAGTTCTGACTGACATGATGAGGTTTTATTGCGCAAGATAAAATGCCCATACCCGCCTTTGGTGCTCTGAGTAGCACTCATCCTGTCGTTTCGAACGAAAATAGTGCCTCATGGCAGCAACACAGCATGATATTCTTCCTTCCGTACCACGTAGACTACGTCGAGGTAACCTGCCTTTGACGTATGCAGTTGTATTGCACACAAGCTCAGCTGCCCGTCTCTGAGTCCCCCCTTTTCTTTCAGCACATGCCTCCTCTTTTGTTTTGTACACAGTCAGGGAAATAAAAAGTGAAATGTAGAAGAGGTATGGAGCACGAGCTACAAGCATCATGCCAAGATTTTCAATCTCATTTCGATGGAAACTCAGAAACTAGCTTCTTTCAATCCTCGTTGCCTCTTTGGCCCTCTTCCAAATTTCAGCTGGGCACGTGTGGACGTGGCTGTCATCTCGTCCACCCATCGTTCAAGATAAGAAACTGGAGCAGTGAATCCCTGTTGTATGAGCACGTATTGGTGGAATGTGGATCCGGGGATGACCGCGACTCGAGTTGGAGAACAAAAAGGTGCCAATATTTTGCATAATGTATCCTAGAACTGAAATGTATGGTGAATGCATCCATATCGGCATGCGTACTGAAAGACGACAGCTAGAAGGCAACACACGACAACAGCTCGACCTTGACTGAAGGTCCCAAACCAATATCAGCCCTTCTGCAATTCAGACACGCCATTCTTGTCGACCTCGCTACTTCTGCGATCTCCGTTGCCTTTTAGCAGACGGCAACCTTCCCGACAGAAACGTCCGTCTAATCATGAGATGAAGAGGCACCGGAGCCATCTCTGACCTTTGAGGCTGCCGACCTCGCGGTGCAGCGTGTCCATGTGACTTGCCGCTGAAGTGAGCACTTAAACACGTTCGTCTCTCGCCCTTTAATCTGTTGTTAACCAGCTCGACCATACCTTCTATGGCACATTGTTTTGGCCGGGCGTCTGTCCGATCGTCGTTGCAGACCAATAAGGCGACTGTGTTCGTGAAGACGCCAGCACGCCTGTAGCCCTTTTCGAGAAGACGGACCGCTCAGGGTGTACAGAACAAAAGGTACGCGGCCGTGAAAGGCGACCTGGGAGGACCAGTGGTGTATAAGATGTAGTCTAGAAAGGCATGTTGACGGGCGTCGGCTGTGCCTTCTTAGAACACCTTCGGGCCCCATTTTCCGACTCGTTTTCTGTCTTCCCTTCGCCATCCTCTTCCGTCATTGGGGTACTGTCCAACACGGCATCCGGCGTCGACAGGACCTGCCGCAAATAGCTCCATGTTGACCTCCGCCGGCCCATGAGCACATTGAGCTGGTTTGCATGGTAGACCAGCCTCTGTATGTGCTGGACGCGACATTTGACGCTCTCGATCAACCCACGGCGCATTCCCGTGAAGACGGCGACGTAACCGAAATAGGACATCGACGAAGCCACCACAGGTGCAACCGTCCGACGCACATACGAAACCTAAGTCTTGTGTCGGTCCATGATGCGGAGGTGTTGTGTCACTTGTGTCGTCACAAATGATTTGCACTCCTGTACTCGAGCAGCCCTTCATCATGTCCACGATGACATCCGGGGTCACAATCAAGTGGACTGGCACGCCCATGACGTCTGCAATACTCTCGATCTCGGCCTGCTCCTCGTTGTCATAGACCAACTGGAGTACAGTACTGGCCGCCCGCCGAAGAAAACGGGTCAAGGGCTTTGGCACTACAGCGACTTGCAACCTTCATCCAGTAACGAGTTCAATAGTCGCTGCAGAGTTCCAGGGCCCAGAATCAGGTTGTAGGCGGCTCACACGTTGTGGTATCGCTCTCTACGTGGCGATGACTTGTGTCCAAAGCTGGTAATTCGAGTAGTGCGCAGTCACCACATTTCATTATAATAAATACAGAAGTGTGATGCATCAAGTTTCTTACTTGCTGCTGTTTACATGTCAGCCAAAAAGGGGGTTACACACCGAAAACAGGACTAGAGGCATCGAGGCCCACAGACAAGCTTGCGTCTAGGTCAGAAATGATAGAAGCCATTTCCCATTCAAAGTATAGAAACTGTAAATGAAGTTTGCACGGCATATGATTGTCCCCATTCCTTTAACTAGAGATAGAATTGAACGCCGTATTTTCGAACGCCGTATTTTCTTGTAGAAACGACTTTGAAAGGTTGCGATATGACGAGCTTTGTTCTGTGAACAAAGATTCATTGTGCCGCATTTCCCCCCCCTTTTTTCGTTTCTCAGTTTGTCGCTCTCATTGTTCACTTGTTCTTTGATTTCAATACAGTATTCTAAAATTACACCTGGTGATAAAGGACAATAGAATAACAAAGAAGCTGTATATGAACATAAATGCAGAAGAAGCCCCCTGTTCTCCAGACAGTGATCAGACAACGTGAATGAAGCAACAGCAACCGGAAAACTAGCAGAACAGGAAAGAAAGGAAAAAACTACCCACGCATCGAAATCAAGGGTAAGGGAACACTTTTCAGTGGAAACAGAATCATTGCTACACTACAACCATACATCATACGACCGACACAATGTCCATAAGTAGGTTACCGCTCCTCGTGGATGCCGACGACGACGACGAGATTGGGGAGTTGAGGGCTATGCCCCGATTTCCCGGCGCCGCGCTGTTGTGGAACCTGCTTTCCGCTGCGAAGAGGGAAAAGACGCGCGCCGACATTGCGCCACGCTCCTTTAATTTCGCATCGAAGCGCAAGCGCGGCGTTCTTCAAAGGTTCCGCAAGGGTGAGGCTACCACGAGTCTCGAGATCATCGAGGAGCAGGAAGAGGAGGAGGAGCGCACGCCGCAGCGTACAGAGGCGCAGGCACGCAGCACCATCGCGGACGGAGTCGCGCTCAGCCCACTTAACGACGTGAACCATTACGCCACCCACATCATCCCGCCGAACAGCGACGAAGATCAGTTTCGGCATATGCCCACTGGCCCCTCCGGTCTGGACTGGAGCAGCCCACCCGCCGCCGACGCCGACCGGCTGCAAAAACGGCCCCGCATTGAGGACGGCACGACACAAACCCCCTTCACACATTTACAGGAGGCGTACGAGCGCCGGCAGACCTCGTACATCTACTGGAGAGACCTGGCCAGGAAGCACAAGCTCGAGGAGGAGAATGCACAGAGGGAGCGGGACGATGACGAACGCATCAAGCGTGCCGCGCACCACAAGAGGCAGCCCTTTGCGAACATTTATATACCATCCGCGCGCAGCAAAACGCCACTGCAAGCCCTGGCACGAACATACGCCCAAGCTCCCCGCCCGAGCGTCTCCCCGCCCCACATGACGCTTCGATCCGGCCGCATCGTCGTCACCAACGCCGGCCACATCCGCCGGTGGAAATGCGCCTTTTGTTGCATTACGGCCGCGTGCACCCGGCAGCGCGTCTACTGGAAGCGCAATTATGAGATGATGGACCTGTGCCTGACTTGTGAGCACCGCATGAAGCGGGGGAAGATTCTCAACTACGTTGCAGATGTTGAGAGTGACGACGACTTTATGGATGGCGTCTCCTCGAGCACCAACACAGACACCTCGTCGGATTCCGGCAGCGCTGATTCGGGTGCGACCATACCTGACGTGATTGATGTCGACGCACAGCGCAATGCAGACAGCAGGCAGCCGGCTGCGGCCGGCAGCGTCGACGTTCAGGTCCACGTCGACGCTGATGCGGTCAATGCAGACGATCCTCTCGTTGTTGTCGTTCCAAACGTCCAGCAGAACGACCAACAGCTTGTCGCAATGGTCAGCTACCGCGACATGTTCTGGACAAACAACCCGCTCGGCCAGATATTGCGAAAGGCCTTTAACATCGACTTCTGGGCCATCTTTCATGTTTTTGTCTTTGGAGAGCCACATCCACCCGATCAACCACAACCACAGCAGCCACAGCCGAAACAACCACAACAAGCACGACAGCAACCCGCACCAGACGCAATTATGCCTGGTTCCTTTCCTGTAGCCAGACAAATCGCAAGACCCCGCCGCCGTCGCGCTGAACCGCCTCGGCAAGCCAGAGATCCCCAGGCGGCTCGCGGCCAGCAGATTACCTTTGCTCGGCCACGTCGCGGTCGTCGGGCGCAGCCTCCGCGGCTGGCACCAGCGATGGACCCCAACGACCCGCGCTTTTTCTTTGGCTACCTCGCATAGCAGCGGTAGGTTCCATTTCGTTTCTAACCCGGGCGGGCCTCTAGCAGTAAAGTAAACAAGGTAAAGACATAGAAGCGGTAAGTTCTGTGGTTTGCCCCATTTTATTTTATTTTATTTTACGTTTTTCAGTCATTTTTATTCGGAATAAATTGATTTTCAAACCGTAGGACATATTTACATAAACTTATTCATACTGTGAAAAAGTTACAACTGTCTTTATATTTATTATTTTTATTTCGCGTCCTCGAGTACAAATCGAGTACTGGAGGAAGCGATACATTTTCCGACGACGCATTTAGTGGGCGACCTAGCAGATAAACAGTCCGTGACTAGTCACGTGCAATTCCTTCTATTCACTGAAATGATACGGATGCGGCGGATCCGGGGCTCCTCGCTGTTTCGGGAGCTTTGGCCAATGGCGTCACGCTCTGGTTAGTCTGTTGTTTTGCCCCACTGGCCAGGCCCACTCTCAGCCTGACACTTCCTAGCGCCAGTGCAGCTCTAGGCCACACACCTCAGTCACAAACAGCCTCCAGCCGCCCTTGGGCGCAAAGACCGTGCGGCGTGCAGCGGATGGGCGAACACCGACCGATTCCTCAGCAGCAGCCAAATCGCCAGCCACAACGAGTGCTGTTCGTTCTCGTCCCCTTGCGTTGCCGTGAAATGAACTCGGCCGTTCGGTGACGAAACTTGCCACCTCAACGACACTCCTCGCTGCTTCGCGGTTTTCTTCACTTTTCCTCATACCCCTTTCTCTCTCCTCGTTTCTCGTCTTCTACTCGGATAGGGCACCTACTCTCCGCCTCTCCGTCTGCCTGCTGCAGCAATACACGACGTCTGTGTAAGCAGAGAATACAAATACGAGTCGTCCGAGTCGTCCAAGTCGTCATCATCCTCGATGCAATAGTGAAGAGCACATTCAGCATCGCGTGCACACATCGCCGCGACTTCTGCACGCACACCGACAACGTCGTACCTCCGACCGGCCCTCGAGATCGACGTCACGAACGGCCAACAACGCCCCACCCCGACATACACTTCTCTCGCCCGGAAGATCTCACAACCAATCACTCCATCACCGCGTCCCCACGATACGTCCCACACTGGCATTCCGATGGCGTCCTCGCGGAAGCGCTGGATGCTGACGGAAGACAACCTCCGCCGGTTCCAGCCTTCCCTGATCCAGCCCATGGAACCCGTGTCCATATCCTCGCGCGACGACGGCGACAACGATGCTGTAGCCAACGAGGACCCCGCCGTCGACGCAGTGATTGCCCGCGAAGCACCTGCCGCCCGCGTGGCCCGCTTACGGTCCTGGGTGTACAACGCCATGCTGACGCTCGTGGGGCTCGGTGAAGAGGGCGTGGCCGTCCTGGCTGATGAGGAACTCTACATTGCCGGGCCCGGTGACGTCCGGTTAGCACCCAGGTACCACAAACGGACGACAGCGCGGTTAAAACAAAATGCGGAGGGAGCCGACGGGGCACAGGTGGAGGACGATCCATACCACCATTACGACAATTGCGACGATAACAACGAGACTGAAGAACAGGAACAGGACGGACCGGACTTGAGTGACCCGGCGTACTGGCAGGCCAAGCTGCGCTACCTCGAGGCCAAGTGCCGGCCCCTGAGCCAGGCCCACAGGAAGCGTCGGCGCCTGGCACCTGCGTCACAGATCGCTGCCGAAGACGCGGCGCGTGCCGAAGCGGAGGCCAGTGCGGCCGAGGGCCGCGGGTACGGCTGCGGATACGGCTTCCCCAGTGGCCGAAAGCAGCAGCAGGAGCAAGCCGCCGCCGCCCACATACTTTCCGACGAGCAGCGCCAGGCTCGTGAGGAAGCACGCGCGGAGCAAGCTCGCATCCAGCAGAGCAAGCTGTTGTGGCGTGATAAGCGCGGCAGCATCGAGCGCTGGGTGGAGACGCTACCACCACCTCCTACCTTGGCCAAATCATCGCCCCGGGCCCAGGCGTACTGGTCCACTACTGGCGGTGTGCCGCACCTTCCTTACGGCGGTCTGGGCGGTCCGGCGTTTGATAGTCAACACGATCTTCCCGTCACCTATTACCAGCAGCAGCCGGCCGCAGTGCCGTCGGACTCGTCCATTGTCGAAATTACGCCGGCGCAGTTTTCCAACGTCCAGCCAGTTCCTCCGCAGGAGACGCAACAGCAGCAGCTGCAGTATCAACAGCAAGAGGTCCGCGCGCAGTCACAAGCAACCACGGCCATGCGTGCACCTTATGACTTTGTACTGGACGCTGAGAGGACAGCCGGCAGCGCACAGCCTGTACCGCAACATACAACACCACACGACATGGCCGATGCGTCTCTCGACCTCTCGGCTGTTACGGCAGCTACGGCTCCGCCGACAGCAGCCACCCCGGCTACGCAGCCCATCGAGACGCCCAATACGAGCGCATCGCCCGGCGAAGTGCCACACGGGGATGATTCGTCCGGGCCGACAGGGACAGTGTCGCACAAACGTGGGAACCACGGACAGCAAGGCACGCCTGCTACCCGCAACAAGCGGCGGCGCGTCGGTACCAACACGGACAACGGCTGCGGCAAGATGTGACGGCCCGTCTTGTGTGCCCGTGGAATATTTAAGTCACCGGTTTTTTTTCTTCTTTTTTTTTTCTTTTTCTATAGCTTGCCTCATCTTTCATTAGCATTTTGGCGCAATGGCAAGCGAGGGTCGACATTGCGTGTTCTTTGTTTATCACTTCAGCCCTTATTTATACCCTTTTGTTCAATGTCTCTTTTCATTTCCTTTGTTTTTTGCCCCGTTGTTCCCGTTTTCGAATTATCGGTTTCCAATCTATGAGACTTTCCTTTTCTACATCTTGACCGTTTCTGTTCTGTTCTTGACGTGTGTCACTTGTTATATGACTCGTAAATGCACCCCGATTCAAGGTTGTCATGTACATGACTCTGGCTGTAGGACGGAGTACATAATCAAGGCAAATTATATTTCAAGTAACAACTGCGTTTAACTCGTCTTTTATTTTCTGCGTAAAATTTCTCTAAACCGCGACCGCTTGCGTGTCTTTCTTTTGCATATGATAGCTATAAAAGAAACGACAAAAAAGGTAAAAGCAATCTCGAACGGAGATCTGGAGTTAGTGCCCGTTCCATCAGCACTTGTCCTTGCCGTGTTGCTTGGCACTGTTTCCTGCAAATGCCGCGGAGAATACGACCCTCTCGTGAAAAGCTCCATAACCTCCGCGGCTGATTCGACGTACACGAATAAGCAGACATCAGAGACGGCATTCCTCCGTTGATATTCTGGGTTTTCAACACTACGACGAGGCAAAGAAAAATATAAAAAGAGGAAGAAACCGGACGACCTTTTCCCATTGGCATGCGACGCCGAAATATGTAGGGCCCATTGCAAACTGCCCTCTTGCTTTCGCCTCCCGACCAGGACTCAGTCTATTTTGCTTTTAAGACTTGTATAATTGCATCGAGGCGTCAAGAAAGACCAGCAGTGGCGATGCGATACAGCAAGACCATACGAGAGAACGAATCCTGCCGTTTCTGGCCATGCTGTGAAAAGAGCAAGCCTGACAAGACGGGATCAACGTCTCTCAATACCCATTTATACTGATAATTAATCTCCTGGCCCAGTCCGTCTCCGTTGCGGCCGTAACGTAACCATCCGTGGTAAGCTTGTAGTGGACTGTGGTAATTACGACGTACTTCGTATGTTTTGGCAGGTTTTCGCGCGTTTAATGGCCTGACTAGGCCGCACCTTCACGTGCGAACCGCGGCTTCCAAACTATTTTACTGGCGTACCGCTGTGCGCTCTATTACGGGGGAGGAACAAATCGCGCGGAACGGAAGTAGCAAACGGGGTGGCGCCAGGAAGCTTTCCCCGCAGAATGCGTAGCAATGGGCACTGTTAGTGGCGCCGGCCTATTCTTCAGGAAGCCAAGCATTCCCCCATTTAGTGCGACATATCGCTCCTTCCCCGGATTTTATTAAGATCCCCCGACGTGCGAGGTGATGGGCAGAAAGAGCGACCGCGGCAACTGCAAGTCGAAGCAAGGCACACCTTCATACATGCTCTACAGCAAACGCTGAAAGAAACACCCCCCCAAACGGACCACCACGAAGCTCCCTCTCGTCATGTCCGACACACCCGCCACCCCACAGGCGATCATCATCGGCCATGGCCTCGCCGGCCTCGTCGCCGCCTACGAGCTGACCCTGCGCGGCGTCAACGTCGTCATTGTCGACCAGGAGACCCGCGCCAACCTCGGTGGCCAGGCGTTCTTCTCGCTGGGCGGCCTCTTCTGCGTCGACTCCAAGGCCCAGCGTTCGCGCGGCATCAAGGACTCGCGCGCCCTGGCGATGCGCGACTGGCTCGGGACGGCAAAGTTCGACCGGCTCGACACGCAGGACCGCTGGCCGCGCCAGTGGGCGGAGGCCTTTGTCAACTTCGCCACGGACGAGTTTGAGCAGTACGTCACCAATCTGGGTCTCTCCTTTATCCAGGTTGGCTGGGCCGAGCGCGGTGACGGCGCCGCCGACGGCCACGGCAACTCGGTGCCACGTTTCCACCTGACCTGGGGCACGGGGCCCGAGGTCGTGCGCGTCTTCAGGGAGCCGGTGTTGGCGGCCGAGAAGCGGGGGCTCGTGACGTTTTTGCATCGGCGCAGGGTCGACCGCTTGCTCACAGAAAACGACGACCCCAAGGGCCGCGTGGTGGGCGTTGCCGGTAGCGTGCTCAAGGACGACGACGCCGTGCCCCGCGGCCGGCCGACGTCGCGCGACGTTGTCGATGCCTTTGAGCTGCGCGGTGCGTGTGTGCTGGTGGCCTCGGGCGGCATTGGTGGCAATGTCGAGGCCATCAAGAAGGTGTGGCCGGTGGACCGGCTCGGCCCCAACGTGCCCAAGTCGTTTGTGGTGGGTGTGCCGGCGCATGTCGACGGGCGTATGATGGGCATTGCTGAGTCGGTGGGCGCCAACATGGTCAACCAGGACCGCATGTGGCACTACACCGAGGGCCTAGAGAACTGGGATCCCATCTGGCCGAACCACGGCATTCGTGTGCTGCCGGCCCCCTCGTCGCTGTGGCTAGACGCCACGGGCAAGCGGCTGCCTGCGTTCTTGTTCCCTGGGTCCGACACGTTGGCCACGCTCAAGCACATTTGCGCCACGGGCTATGACTACAGCTGGTTCATCCTGGATCGGGCCATTGTCGCGCGTGAGTTTGCACTCTCCGGTTCGGAGCAAAACCCGGACATCACAAACAAGAGCTACTGGCAGGCCCTGCTGCAGCGGGTGCTCTCGAAAAAGGGCACGGTTGCCGTGCAGAATTTCTGCGAGTACGGTGTCGACTTTGTCGTGCGCGAAACGTTGCCAGAGCTTGTCGATGGCATGAACGAGTTGGCAGCCAAAGTGGATGGACCCAAGCTCGATCTGGCAGCGATTCAAGAGACGGTCGAGGCGCGCGACGCGCAGATGGACAACCCGTACACCAAGGACGCGCAGGCGATGTTGATCCACAACGCCCGCCAATTCTGGTATGACAAGATTAGCCGTGTGGCGGCGCCGCATCGCATCCTGGACCCCAAGTACGGGCCCTTGGTTGCTGTGCGCATGCACCTGCTGACCCGCAAGACGCTGGGCGGCATCGAGACGGACCTGAGTTCGCGCGTACAGCGCGCCGACGGCAGCTCGTTTCCGGGACTGTACGCGGCCGGCGAAGCAGCGGGCTTTGGCGGCGGCGGTGTGCACGGCTATGCGGCGCTCGAGGGCACGTTCTTGGGCGGCTGCATCTTTTCGGGACGCGCGGCCGGACGGGCGATGGCGGACGAGATCTTGGGCACGACGCCGCCAAAGGCTTCACGCCTGTGAGACAAGGAGGATAACTTTGTCTTAATATGTATTTATGATGTTGATGCATGTTCTGCTTGTATCGAGTTACTTTGGATCTACAAAGCATTTTATTTACTTGCTTGATCTCGTCTGTCTTCTTCTGACGGAAATTTTGCCAAATGTCTTTTGACCGTCAGCGTCGAATATCACCTCGTGCTGACATCTGCAGTCAGCGTCTTTTGCCGTGGAACTCTCTCAAAAGTCATTGGCTAATCTCACCTGAACCGTGAGATCGAAAGACTTTTTCCCTCTATCCATACATATCTATCCTGCCACTTTGACTTTTTCAAGTCACGACATCATTATACGCCGGCTTTTTCGGCAGTATTTCGACTTCTATTCGTGCACCGTCGATCACGGTGAACAAAACATCAAATACCAAGCAAAGAAGATAGTCCTTGATCTGGAAATAGTGGCGCCTACTCCGTACAGCCCGATGCTGGGTTGATCCGGGCTGTGTGTTGCGTTTTGCTCTGTCGCGCAAGATAATATTAGATGCAAAACACACTCTAAATTCCAGGCAGTCGTATTCTGCTGGCTGTCGTTGGTCAGCACAGCCAGCTGCGCCCAGTTGCCGCCATGCGTAGGATAGCCCTGGAGCCCTTGAGCCCTGTAGGGACGGCTAGGCCTCCTAAAACTATCACCAAAATGCGCTAAAAGATGCCAAAATGGTACGCGATCGGCAGGCTCCCGCGAACAGGGAATCGATCCTGTAGTCGTAAAATCAAGAATCTTGCCAAACGTCATCTCCATACATCGACAGGAAACGAACCTACAAGCCACAGCCTTCCTGCAATGCTTTGACTAGGCGTCTCTTTCGCTCCAAGTAATACGCCGTAATTACAACGGTTCCCGTAGGGCGTAGAGCGTATTTGGGTCGTTAAACTATTGGCAGAAAGTAATTAGCGGGCACAGCATAGCGGGCTGCATAGTTGACAAGCGTCAAACTGCTGTAACACACTATTGAATTGGCTTCCTAGTTCCGCTTCAGCGCGTTTAATAGCACTGATCACCAGAGCTTCGCCACGCGTGCGTCGTCTTCGTCGTCGTCGACGACGCACGCGTGGGCCAGCTGATTGGGATGCATTGGACGAGGATGGAGCTTAGGTCTTGGCCATTTAGCTTGGTGTCGGGAGATTTATATATACCTCATTCGGCGTCGTCTTTGGAGTTGCTATTTTCTGCTTGATATCTTCATCGCATCTCATCGTCATCAGCTCCTTCCATCCTTGGCCACATCGAACAAGCTGAACGTTGCACATTTTCTCTCCTTCTCTCATTTCACACACTTCACTCCAGTAGCACTCATCTTCTTTCGGCTTCTCTCTTGTTTTCACACCCACCCGTACCAACGTCACCATGTCTTCACAACCTACCGGCCAGAGGTCTGCGGGCGACCGGCCTCCTCTGCCTTCCCGCCCTCAGGACCAGTACACTCCGAAGCCATACAACCCGCAGGATTACCCTCAGCAACAGACCTTTCCCCAGCAGTTCCCGACACAGAACCCCCAGAACCCTCAGAACCTAGGCCAGCCTCAGTTTGCACCGCCGCCGACCCGGCCTCTTTCTCCAGGCAAGCCGCAGGGCTCGACACCGCCGCCGGCTGCAGATTCGTCTACAACCTCGTCTGGTAAGCCCAGCATGCGCGAGCGCCTCTATCAGCTGAGCGTCAAGGTTGGCGCTCCGGTCAACCGCCTAACCAACCGTCTTGGCTCCGAGGCCTTTTGGCCCTCCTCGCTGGACCTCGAGAGCCACAAGGCCGCTCGCATTCTCACTTCCTTTTGCAAGGAGGGCTTTTACTCGGACACGCCGGCACAAGCAGCACCGGCACCGGATACGGCGGCCCCTGGCCCCAAGGGTGGTCCCCGCAAATCTCTGGTCAAGATTCCACCCGAGGCCATCCGTGACGCCGCTGGTATCGCCATCTTCACCACGTTCCGCACGGGTGTTCACATCTCTGGCGCTGGCGGCTCCGGTATCGTCGTGGCCCGTCTGCCCGACGGTGGCTGGTCCCCGCCCTCGGGCTTCCTCGTGCACACCCTGGGTGCCGGCCTGCTGGTCGGCCTCGACATCTACGACTGCGTCTGTGTCCTGCGTACGCCTGCCGCTGTCGCGGCCTTCACCAAGGCGCGTGTCTCGCTCGGTGCCGAGGTCGGTCTCGTGGCCGGCCCAGTCGGCGCTGGTGGCTCTGTCGAGGCTGCCTTGATCGCCAAGTCTGCGAGCACGGCACCCATCTGGAGCTACATGAAGAGCCACGGCTTCTATGCGGGTGTACAGGCCGACGGAACCGTGATTGTTGTGCGACCAGACGCCAACGGCGAGTTCTATGGCCGCCGTGGCATCACGGCCGATCAGATCCTGCGCGGCCAGGTTCCCGCACCCGGTACCGGCACCAACTACAACCCGGCGATCGCCGCCTGGCCCGTCGCCACGCGTAAGCTCATGGAGGCGCTCAAGGTCGCAGAAGGCCGCACCGATGTCGACAATGCTGTTTTGCGCGAGGTGAGCGCAGGTCCAACCCCGGGCGACCTGGGCTTAGCCGACGGTGAGCGCGAGGTTGAAGTGCCTTATGGCAAGGAGAAGGGCCATTGGGCTTAGAGAGAGTATAAATATTTCATGCATCATGGCGTCGGTTGGAAATTTAAAGAATATATGTTGACGAGGCACATCATTTTTGAGGTATTTTTCTAGCATTTACATTTAGACAGCGCTTATTTTAAGATTTCAGGTATTTTAACACTCTCGCATCCTATATTCACATTCACATTCATAACAAAAGACTGCACGTACCCAAATAGCTCCGAGATGGTATAATAAAATTCTAGCAGCTCCATCCAACTACCTCTAGCCATCCATATCTAGTTGAAGCAACGCAATGGGTCAAGAAATGCAACGCAAAACCGCGGATCGAAAGTTAGACGAACGGTACACACATAATAATGTTTGCGAAATCGAGGTGTCGGAATGCGGTCTTTGGTTAATAAAAGATAGTGGTACAGAGATTGGAGGAATTGTCTACAAGTACAGGCCCTCAGGCTCGCCCTCCTGCTTCGTACGCAACACACGTTCACGTGCCGCCCGGAAGTCTGCCATCTGCACGCGCATTCTCCGCTCCCGTAGCGCCATCAAACCCGCCTCAGAGCAGATCGCCTTGATGTCTGCGCCAGACAGGTCGTCCTTCTGTGAGATAAACTCATCCAGATCGACGTCTTCATTAAGCGACATCTTGGACGTGTGCAGCGTGAAGATCTTGCGCTTTGTGTTCTGGTCAGGGTTCTCGAACAGAATCTTGCGGTCGATACGGCCAGGGCGGATCAGCGCAGGGTCGAGCGTTTCAATCTTGTTCGTCGCCATGATCACCTTGACATCACCACGGTCGTCAAAACCGTCCAGCTGGTTCAGCAACTCCAGCATCGTCCGCTGCACCTCGCGCTCACCACCCGACGTCGAATCGTACCGCTTCGTACCGATGGCATCGATCTCGTCGATGAAAACAATGGCAGGGGCGTTCTCCGCTGCGACTTGGAAGAGTTGCCGGACTAGACGAGGGCCGTCACCCAGGTACTTCTGGATCAGTTCACTGCCAACAATGCGCAGAAACGTTGCCGATGTTTGGTTGGCGACGGCCTTGGCGAGCAGCGTCTTGCCCGTACCGGGTGCACCGTACAGGATGACACCCTTGGGCGGCTTGATGCCCATCTCTTCGTACAGTTCGGGGTGCAGCAGCGGCAGCTCCACCGATTCGCGCACCTCCTGGATCTGCTGTTCGAGGCCACCAATGTCCGCGTACGATTCTGTGGGTGCCTTGTCCAGCTTCATCACACTGACGGACGGGTCTGTATCATCCGCAAGGACACCCACAATGCTAACGCTCTTGTGGTGCAGAAGCACACTCGCGCCGGGCTCCAACAGGTCCTTGTCGACAAAACTCATGATGCTGACGTAGTACTCGGGGCCCGTCGTGCTTGAAACGATGGCGTGGTCGTCGTCAATCATTTCCTCGAGGGTGCCAACACCCATGGGGCTGCCGCGCATGTCGTCCACACGGCTGCGCTCGTCTGCCAGGCGGTCACCGCCCGCACCATCGGCCGCGTCGAGGTTCGCAGCGGGCGCGTTGCTATCCTTGGCCGCCTTGGTCTTGCGCAACCGCTCCTGGTTCTCCACATATTCCTCTTCGAGCAAAAGATGGTCGTGGATGCGCTGCATGCGGAGGAGTCGTAGTTTGCATCGGCTTGTAGGGAAGACCGCCGGGAGCTTGGCAGCAGCACCGCCGCCGGCAGCCTTTCTCTTCTTACGCCCGACGCGAGTCGTTGGTCGCGGCGGGGGCTCGTACTTGGGCTTATCCTTCTATGAAGCAGCGAGAAGAAGTGTGTCAGCGCCCTGTCGTCTTGGTGTTCCATCGTTGTCACCGCCGGTGATTGCATCGTCAATGAACACTTACCTTTTTGCTTTTGTCATCCTGGCCATCCCCAGGCGCTCCGCCGCCCATCCCAGATTGGTTTTGTCCCTATTGTTGCCACGGTTAGCGACTTGCTTGCAACACATACCAGCGTAGCCATACGCAGGGAACGCGCAGATAAAGAGAGGCGTACCATGGTCGTAAGTCTCTGTAGTCCACAAATTCGATGCCAGCCGTGAGAAATCTCGAACGCGATATTGGCGATGATGGTTGTGGATGCGATGCGCTGGGACACTGGTTTTTGACTCGGGTGTTAACACAAACACGCAATGGATGGGGAAGCAGAGAGAAAGAGAGGGAAAGCTAAGGTCCAGCTAGTTGTGGAGGCAAAGCGATGCTGTGTTCCAGGCGCCAGGGGAAACGCGACAGCACGCCTGCCTTCGCTCGCCTCAAAAGCAGGATTTCGTAATCAAGTCACGTGAAATTCTTGATGGCTCGTTGTGCCTGCTACTGTTAAGCTGTGCGATCATAGAGCTCAGACCAACTAGGCTACATTTAGAGGTCCTTCTGGAATCTTTGCGGCGGGGCAATTCCTGGTCTTCCAGAACTCCGTTTGAGGGAAGCACATTCTAGTGGGATGCACTTTCCCCAAGGCATTTGTTCTGCTTCTTCCACCTGCTGCCCGAAGGATCTCTACGCCGACTGCCTCCTTCATCGAGATCAAAACACTTGTTCTTCGACAGATTCCGATCGTATAATCACAATCATCGCCTAACTATTACGTCTCGATCGAAACCACTCGAGTTGTCAACTGGATCCAGCCCTCCGACAGAGGTCCGTGGTTTTTGCACTTTTGGGCGCGCGCCATCCAACCATCATTTATTGCCCCATTGCCACGACATTCCCTCTTCAACGGCCAGCTTTTCTTCGCCGGGATCCGTTTATTTAAACCTTTCATGATACCTGCCATTCTCAGCTTCCTATATCCCATTCTCAGCTTCCTATATCTTTCCCCAGGATTTGAAATCCTCGCAGTTGCCTTTGCTTGGCCACGAAAGCACACGTGACAACGCAGGAGGTCGTTTTGAAGGCCAGCCGCGGATCGACTCTTGTCTTGGTTTCCCTCTCTCTTATTTCGATACAGCCTCACTCCTAAATCCCGATCGTCGCCGCTGCAAAGCGCCTCGATAGACCCTGACGGCAGCTTATATCGACAGGTTTCTCAGCCTCGGGGGCGCGGAACCATACCCCATCCGACCTTCCCTAAACTTTGTTTTACTCGAGGATTGTCTCAGCTAGGCCGACCGAAAATGCCGTCGAGTCGAGACCACCGTATTGCCCGCGAGCTGCTGGACATTGAAAAGGACAAGGACAACTCGGGCGTTTTCGCACAATCCGTTGACGGCGTCCGTCTGGACCGTCTCAAGGGTTCGTTCCCTGGGCCACCAGACACACCATATGCCACTGGTACATTTGTTGTCGACATCATAGTCCCGGACCAGTATCCTTTTAAGGCACCAGATATCAGATTTGAAACCCGGGTGTGGCACCCCAATATCAGCAGCCAAACTGTATGTTGCAGCGAACAGAGCCATGCATGTACTGAACTTGAATTCTTTTGTGGCTAATTTCTTGACTTGCTCTACCTACTACCAGGGATATATCTGCTTGGACGTCCTCAATAGGAACTGGTCACCTGTTAACACAATCAAGACGGCCCTGCTCTCGTTACGTATGTTGCTTGAAACCCCGAACGCGTCTGATCCTCAGGACGCCGAGGTCGCCAGTATGCTTTTGGGGAATCCGGAGCAGTTCAAACTCGTCGCTCATGACTGGGCCGTGCGCTACGCCGGGGCCACACGTGTGCTACCGCAGCCAGGGACTATGGACCCTACTGTGACCCCCTCGCCGTCGGTGGACCCCAGAAGGTATGCTATGCACATTATTCTCTATTATAAACTGTGACATATTAGGCAAAAACTCCTGTTGACATTTTACGTCTGCTCTCCTTTAGCTATGCAGGTTACAACAAAAATCTCGTGGACCGCTTTGCCGATATGGGCTTTCCTGTGCAATCTGTTGTCGGAGCATTTACGCAACTCGGCATCGATCGTCGTGATGGCAGAGATTACGACATGGATCCTGCCCTAATTGGCGATATAACATCCTGTTTGTTCAACGAGTAGGGACCGAGTGGCTGACCCGATGATGGACCTCCTATATAACCCACTATAGCGGCACTCATATGCCATTTTCTTGTCTTCGCGTTTGTCCTCCCCTTGTGGCCATTTAAGGACGCTGGAGTTTTTGGTTTTGTTTTAGCATCCCCTGCATGTTTTCATGGCGCAACTACACACAATCGGTGGAACGTTGCGTCATCGGCTGTTTTTGATTAGTTAACGGGCTCTGCGGGTTCTTGCATAGCATTTTTGGACTGAGTATATTCTAGTCTCTGAGTTTCTTGAAATTTCGTTCTACAGCCGTTCCGAACAGAAGCAGTTCGTTTGGTTATCATATTTGTACAACGCTGGCTTTCTTCAGAAGCTCATTATTTTGTTATTTTATATATCCGGCCCCCCCCCCCGACTTGCTACGGGCTAAGCAGACTGGTAGCTTTCTACAAATTTGGACCCGACTGAGGACCAAGATATCCGAATATCAAGGCGCTGGGAAACTGAAGCTTGTTTTGTTGGCTTCCATTTCATTGAGGAAACAAATTGAATGGGTAGATAGATTGAGCTCGCGGTTCCACATTGTTACTCAGTATACGGGCCCTCAGAGTCTGTTTGCTACTTCCCAAGCAGTATTTTTCGTATGATGTTGCTTTCTGTATTCTATCGGATGCCGTGGACGTGTGGAGGTGAAAATCCGTATGAAGCCAAAACAAAAAGGGAAACAGTCCAAACCGCCGTAGTCAAGCTATGTCGTGTCGCCTCCACACCGATTTCTTCTCTCTGCCCTCCTAATTCGCAATCTATTTTCGTATATCAAGCCCGTCTCCTTCACTGCCTCGCCCTCCTCCACTTTACAGCAGATCACGGCGGACGAACTCGTCGCGCAGAGCCTTGCCCAGACCCGCCGGGGAGCGCTCGACAACGACACCAGCAGACTCGAGGGCCTTGATCTTGGAGTCGGCGCCGCCCTTGCCGCCAGACACAATGGCGCCGGCGTGGCCCATGCGACGGCCCGGCGGTGCCGAGATACCGGCAATGAAGGACACGACAGGCTTGCCACCGTTGACGGTGTTGTTGGCACGCAGGAACTCGGCAGCGTCCTCCTCGGCAGAGCCGCCGATCTCGCCGATCATGATGATGCCGTCAGTCTCCTCGTCGGCGAGGAAGACCTTCAGGCAGTCGATGAAGTTGGTGCCGCTGAAGGGATCGCCACCGATGCCGACGACGAGGGACTGGCCCAGGCCAGCCAAAGTGGTCTGGTTGACGGCCTCGTAGGTCAGGGTGCCGGAACGGCTGACGATGCCAATGCGGCCGCGCTTGTGGATGAATCCAGGCATGATGCCG
Organism: Sporothrix luriei; assembly: GCA_021398005.1. Taxonomy (NCBI): domain Eukaryota; kingdom Fungi; phylum Ascomycota; class Sordariomycetes; order Ophiostomatales; family Ophiostomataceae; genus Sporothrix; species Sporothrix luriei. The sequence goes on along the minus strand of WNLO01000047.1, from coordinate 15,142 downwards.
ATTTTGCACTGGCCGGGGGCGATGATGCCGGGGCAGTTGGGGCCGACGAGACGGGACTTGGACTGGGTCTTGAGCATGCTGGTGATGCGGAGCATGTCTGTTTGGAAGCGTTGAGGTTAGGAGGGTTACAATTGGAGTGCAAACGCGCAATATAGTAAACGGCGCAAGTCGGCCAAGTCGAAGTCAGCTTACCATGCTGGGGAATACCCTCCGTGATGCACACAATGAGGGGGATCTCGGCGTTCAAGGCCTCCTCGATGCCGCTAGCAGCCACAGGGGGGCTGTGATAACATGTTAGAGCCGTACGATAGAGTTTTCAGGCTTGCCACAAGGGCTTGTTTGAGTTGTGCATATCGGTATTTCTTACGGAACGAAGAGAGCCGTTGCGGTGGCGCCAGTCTCCTTGACAGCGTCACTGGCGTTGGCGAAGACAGGCAGGCCGAGATGTGTCGAGCCGGCCTTCTTGGGGTTCGTGCCACCAACGACTTGGGTGCCTGTAAGAACAGAGAACTTGTATTAGCATGGTGCGGAATGTACGGCGATCGGATCGGAGCAGAGGGCTTCTTTACCATAGTCAATGGCCTGCTGGGCGTGGAAGCTGTTTGCGAGAAGAAATATTGTCAGCATTGGCATCCTGGATGTTGACCGTTGCCTCCGTCACCACTATCATCCGCGTCACCGTCGCCGTCGGCACTTGGGCGCAATGGCTACCGCAGCAGTCCTTCTGCAACGGTTCCCACTTCGTGTACTCACGTTCCCTGCTTGCCGGTGAAGCCCTGGAAGAGGACCTTCGTGTCTGAGTTGATGCGCAGGTTGCCGATCGTGGCGGCATAGGGGCTGGACTCGGTGCTGTAGGCGCGGCGAGCGACCTGGCGCAGCAGGGCCGGCCGGGCGCACCGTGCGAAAGCCTGCATGGCGGAAGAGACGTGCGGAAATTACGGGGACGAAGGGGAGGGAAGAGAGGTTGGGGAGGTCCGTCGTCGAGGTCGCGTCGTCGGCGATGGTGGTGCAGCAAAGTGCAAAAGGAGAGAAAGTCGGTCGGGCCGGAAGGGAGGAGGTGAAGGTATCCGACAGGGGAATTGGAGAAGGAGCAAGTCTGCAAAATCAGGGCAAAGCGTTGTCCGACTGAGGGGAAGAAGCAAAGCGGCACAAAAACTAGAGCAAAACCTGCCAGACAGCTACAAGCACGCTAAACATTGTCCAACACGTGCAAAAGGACACCGAACACTAGTAGATGGCTTCGCTACAAAGGGCCATTGACAGCCCGACGAAACCCATTTGGCGGTGGCCACAGACGTTTCAGGCACAGATAAGTGGCTCTGCGACATCTCCCGCTCCTTTTTTGGGCCTGTTTGTATTTGTATTTTTAGTTTCATTCTTCTGACGCTCGGCCCAATTCAATCACCATTGAAGCGATCTTTTTTCGCGTGTGGTCTGTCCGCTGGAACGTCCCTACAACACTTGAAAGGTCCAGGCGCATGCCTTCGCACATTGAATTGTGCCCTGTAAATTCTTGCTAGGCGGCGGAAACGATGCGAAACTCGGCACAACTGTACACTATAAAATGTCGGTAAAGGCCTGCGGAATTGCACGGGTGCACGGATTGGGTGGCTCCGCACCGCCACAGGAAAAGCCACAGGGCCCCGGCGGCTGGAAAGGTAAAGAGCGAATCTGGTGTCACTAGCGCTCAGGGGACTTGCTTCCGCCCTGGATGGGTACTGAATTTGCTGTGATTGGTCAGATGAACTGATAACGATAAGAGGTGGGCAGAAAATGCGATTGGGGCCCCACCAAAAAGTTTCAACGACCCAATATCGTAGGCAAACAGCGGAATGCCATCGTTTTGTAGAACGCGGGGAATCGACAATCAAAGCGGAAGCATACTTGCGGATATTGCACCAAGACGAGAATCGATAAGCCATCAGAAAACAATACGAGAACGTTACGGGAGAGCCAGCGCAAAGCCGAGGGCGTATGTGACCAAGGCACGCCAATCACTGACCTCGACAACTGTGGGTGGCAGTTGAGCGGAGTGCTAGAGAAAGGCGCATTTCAAAGGCATTTTCAAAGGCATCGACATCGATATTGGGCGTGACCCGACTGGAACCCATGTCGACCACGACTGTTACCGAGACGGTGGCGTCGACGTCCCGCCGCGGCACAGACAACCTACCACCAGAGAACGAGCGGTTTCTACGGTGCTGCGCCGACATTGCACACGCCCTAATCGAAGACTTTGAAGAGTCATCGCGCAACCCCCGGCGTGCGCCTCGTGACATCAACCTCAACAGCCTGCGCTCCAAGTATGCGCGCAAGCACCGCGTCAACGGCGTGCCGCCGCTAACGGCCATCATCGCGGCCGTCCCCGAACACTACAAGAAATACATCCTGCCCAAGCTGGTGGCCAAGCCGATCCGCACATCGTCCGGCATCGCTGTGGTGGCCGTCATGTGCAAGCCGCACCGCTGTCCACACATTGCGTACACGGGCAACATTTGCGTGTACTGCCCCGGCGGACCAGACTCGGACTTTGAGTACAGCACTCAGTCGTACACGGGCTATGAGCCGACGTCGATGCGGGCGATCCGTGCACGATACGATCCTTTTGAGCAGGCTCGCGGGCGCGTCGACCAGCTGAAAGCGCTGGGCCACTCGGTGGACAAGGTCGAGTACATTATCATGGGCGGCACATTCATGTCGTTGCCCGAGTCGTACCGAGAGACGTTTATTGCGCAGCTGCACAATGCGCTCAGCGGCTATCAGACAACCAACGTCGACGAGGCGGTGGTGGCGGGCGAGATGAGCAACACCAAGTGTGTGGGCATCACGATTGAGACGCGGCCTGACTACTGCCTGCAGCCGCACCTGTCGAGCATGCTGCGCTACGGCTGCACACGACTCGAAATCGGCGTGCAGTCGCTCTACGAGGACGTGGCGCGCGACACCAACCGCGGGCACACGGTGGCGGCCGTGGCCGAGACGTTTTGCCTGGCCAAAGACGCCGGCTACAAGGTGGTCAGTCATATGATGCCGGACCTGCCCAACGTGGGCATGGAGCGCGACCTGGACCAGTTCCGCGAGTACTTTGAGAACCCGGCATTCCGGACCGACGGCCTCAAGATCTACCCGACGCTGGTAATCCGCGGCACGGGTCTGTACGAGTTGTGGCGGACGGGGCGGTATCAAAACTACACGCCCAACGGCCTGATCGACCTGGTGGCGCGCATTCTCGCGCTGGTGCCGCCTTGGACACGCATCTACCGCGTGCAGCGCGACATCCCGATGCCTCTGGTGACGTCGGGCGTGGAGAACGGCAACCTGCGCGAGCTGGCGCTGGCGCGCATGAAGGACTTTGGCACGACATGCCGGGACGTGCGCACGCGCGAGGTGGGAATCAACGAGGTAAAGCACAAGGTGCGGCCGAACCAGGTCGAGCTGGTGCGCCGCGACTACACGGCCAACGGCGGCTGGGAGACGTTTTTGGCGTACGAGGACCCAAAGCAGGACATTCTCGTGGGCCTGTTGCGGCTGCGGAAGTGCTCGGCCAAGTACACGTTCCGCGAGGAGCTGGTTGAGCAGCCGACGAGCCTCGTGCGCGAGCTGCACGTATACGGGACAGCCGTGCCGGTGCACGCGCGCGACCCCAAAAAGTTCCAGCACCAGGGCTTCGGCACGCTGTTGATGGAAGAGGCCGAGCGCATCGCGCGCGACGAGCATGGCAGCGACAAGATCAGTGTGATCTCAGGCGTGGGTGTACGCAGCTATTACGCGAAGCTTGGCTACTGGCTGGACGGACCTTATATGAGCAAGTGGCTTGACGGGCGCCCAGGTCCGGACGAGGGATCTTGAGGGATAGATCGGCCCAGGGCCAACCTTGGCGAAACGACACAAGAGCTTCGTTCCTTTCGGCTTTTCTACTCCGCACCGACCTAAGCCCCAATCCAAGCAAGGCAGACAGTTCTTGGCGTATTGACAGCTATCCAACGTCCGATCCAGTGTACCGCGTCTGTGGGTGCAAAGCACATGCTAAGGGCCGGCAGCGGTCGAACAACTCTGCGTCGTGCAAAGAGCAGAGCCGCACCATTCGTCTTCTACACCACCCCGGACGAGGCTGTCATAATGTCAGCTGCGTGGCCTGGAAATGCAGCATGAGCCGCGCGAAGAGTGCTGAGTGCTGAGTGCTGGAGGGGTGAAGCGGGCCATCCACGTTGCCTAGCATTGGCACACGATTCGTGGATGTTGGAGACGAGTCATGCCTGCGCAAATAAGACGTTTTATTATCTAACTGAGAGATATTTAACGATGCACTTCTGAGAGCACATAACACAAACATCACGAGACCAAAGTCAATTCTATTTTACTTTGCTGGCACTGCTGAACAATCTCCACTTGGGATGCCCAGGCAGCCAGGAAATACGACAAGCGGAGACGGAAAGCAAGTGACAGGGGAGGGAGGAAAGTGGCCGTCTTGGCGTCACTGAAGCATCGTGAGCACCAAGCTGAGAAGTAGCAGGGATTGCCGGAAGTAGCGGGAGCTGGGGCTGTCGTGGACCAAACAATGGCGAACCAGCCACGCAGAAAAAAAAGAAATAAAATAAAAAAAAAGGTCCGGGAGTTGGTTAAAAAGAACAGCAAAACAGCAAAGACGACGAAATAAGAAGGCGGCTCTGTGCTAAAGAAAGATTACGAAGTACAGAAAGCAGCCAGGAAACTACCCGAAAACTAGCGGGAGACAATCTGAGGCTGAGCAGCTGGCAGCCAAGACCTATTCAGTAAACGAGTCAAACTGAGGGACAAGATCGGCGTTGTAGTCCCTTCTTTTCGACTTTCCGCCCATGCCAGGGTTACATTACATTGCGCACGTCGACAATGGGTTATGGAAAAATACATTGTAGGCCGACCGAACAGGCGCCTCGGCCGCGTTGTGCTTCTTCTTTCTCGTCTCGTTTTGTTTCTTGTCCGTCTCTGTTGTGCATTTTAGAGACTCCCTTCGGATCGGTAACCAGCATTCTATTCTGCCGTCTTACATCGTACTCTGCCATGTCGACGTCCTAGCTTTCATGTCGTTTTCAAATTTTCTTTTGTGTTTTTTACCCTTCGCGACAGGGCTGAGTGTTGTTGGCGTTGCATCGGTTGCAATCAGAGAACGCAGCGTGGCCAGGTGTTCTGCCTTCCACGGATTCGTTCCAGGGACATCCACTCGCCACCAGTTTTCTTCAGGCGATGAATAATTGCGTCGTACTCCATTTCGTCTACATGGCGGCGGCACGAATCATAACCTTAAACCTTGTTACAGTGGAGAAAAGAGAAAAGTAAGGCGAAAAAGACCGCAGTTGGGAATTGCCTCAGGGACCTCAGGGACCTCACAAAGTCCTTCCGCACGCCAAGAGCGCAGGTGACGGTGTCTTTGTCTGGTTTTCCAACCATCTTGAGCAGACTCTTGTGTGGGACGACGGCGTCGCTGTTGACAGACGTTCAAGAAGCTGAAAACAAGATCGGGGCCTCGGAAGCAAACAAAGAAACGACGCAAAAGGCAGGCGACACAAACAGACGACAGAAGCCAGAAGCCTGCCCGCCAAGCACTGCAAATGTGCCGATCCTTGCCTTATGCTCGCTTTCACCTTTCTTTCCAAGAGCCTCTCAGCCTCCCAGCTCCCCACCACTCTTTCCCCAGTCCACCTAGCCCATGTAGACTCATATCTCGGTCGCAGTGGTACTTCTTTTTGCTTGGGGCCTGCTCTGTTAAACATGTTTCGATACGAAAACACGAGAGACCGAAACGGACTAAGCTGCGAGGCCAAGAACGACGGGCTCTGTCAACGGCTCGTTGCTGGACTGACGGCGGAGCTACTCCAAACTTCAGTCCATTAAAGCAGGGGTGCTTTCGCCGCCTGTCTTGGCTTCGAAGCTGCTCCCACCTTCACAAACATGCACAGAACTGCAATCCCACAGAGGACCGTCCCCATTGTGACGGTGTGCCATGCATCGTGGCACACCAATTTCTTCCGTCTGCTTCACGAGGCCGACTCGACAGATATGGGGGTGCAAGTACGACGTATTGCTGCGGAGCTGCTTTGCTATCGTGATGCCTGCCGTCAACATACTTCTGTAACATAACTCCCACAACGCCTGCCCGTCAACCGGGCGATGTGCCATGAAGAGAAAAGTATGATAAGTAGTGCGCTCTTGGTATTTGTACTAGACAGGGCTATGAGCGGAGTGAACAACGGACGAAATGAAAGACTAAAGAAGCATAGCACAAACTGCCACACTGCCGCTCATAACAGACTCTGGCGGAAAAAGAACGCCTACCCAGTGGCCATGGCACCGACGACCAAGCTCTGGACCCAACCTGGTCGTCCTCCGCGAATAGCAGGCGTCGGTTGGCGAGCTGTCTGCCTTGAGATCTGAACTGGATCCCCGTATTGGCCGTATTAAAGCTCGTTTGCCCTCTTCACTCTTGTCTGTACCGTCGATGCCTTGCGACCGTTTCTTTTTCCTGCAGCTTGCGACTTACACGAAACATTGGGGTTAACCTCTTTAACATACCTCCCTTTTTGATTTTTGGTTTTCAAATCACCATTTCCCTCCTCACAAGGCACAACAAGCCACAACCAGACGCCACCACAGCTTCATTATGCGTGCCTGGTCGTCTTTGCTCGTGGCCGCCGCCTCTGTGTCCGGGGCGACGGCCGACTTGGCTCTCGACAATAAGATTGCATTGGTCAACCGCGAGGCTCTGCTGCGGCCTGGTGTGCTAGAGTACGACAACGGCGACAAACACTATGTGGTCCTGCCCGTCGTTGGCGGCACGTTCCAGCCCAAGACCGGCGCCAACACGTCCGAAGGCGTCGTCACGGCGCGCTCCGTCGTTGACATCCTGCTGAACAAGCGACAGTCCTGCTCCGCTGGCTACGGCTACTGCTCCAGCTTTGGCCGCTGCTGCCCTTCCTACGACAACTGCTGCCCCTACGGCTACTGCATTGATCCGGCGGATACCTGCTGCCCCAACGCGCCGTGCCAAGATGGCCACGGCTGCTGCGGCCAGAACCACTGCTATCCTCCCGGCGCCGTCTGCTGCGGCGACGAGTCGTACTGCGAAGCCGGCAACCACTGCTACAAATACGCGAGCCTCACCTACGACGTCTGCTGCACCGACTCGTCGTGCACCGCGTACGTGACCGGCGGCGTCACCGTCACGCGCTCGCAGACGTCCACGCGCACCCGCACTACGCCGCCGCCCAGCACGGCCACGGACTACAACTACGAGGCCTACTACTTCACCATCACCTACTACTACTATTACTACTACTGGTACGAGATCGACGTGACGCGCTCCGTCGTCACCTCCACCCGCACCACCACCCGCACCGTCCTGAGCGTGTCGGCGACCGACTCGGCCGATGCCAGGTCGTCCTTCTCCGAAATCTCGTCCACCTTCACGCCCTACACGCCCGCCGCCGCCACCTCGCTCGAGTCCCTGGCCGGCTCGACCACCACCGAGGAGGCCGCCTCGTTTGGCGGCGGGAGCCCCGGCGGGGACTCGTCCTCCTCGCCGGCGCCGACCTCCTCGGCCGAGCAAACAACCACTCGCCGCAGACCCACCACGACCACGACCACACCCGCTCCCACGCAGCCGAACGGGCCCGGTTCTGCAAGCTCGGCAGTCTCCTTTACCCGTGCTAGCGACGGCTTCCTTGGCCTGTGGCTGGCGCTCGGTGCGGCCGCCGGCATCCTGATGGTGGTCCTGTAAATGGCCAGAGGATGTGGCCCGAGACATGCTGAGACAGCCGGTTCATGGCGAATGCGGCCACGAAATTTGTATATTTTCAAGTTGTGGGTGATTGATTCATGACATCTCCAATATCTCCAATAAATACTACGTAATGGCAGAGAGAAGGAAGGGAACACAATAGGACGTAATGACACATGCCATACCCTGACAGTTTGGGGAGATACCAATATAAGCTTAACCTTAGTTTAATATTCAAACTTGCTCAAACATATGGCAACAAAACAACTACCGAGTGGTGATGCGAAGAGAACAACATCAAGTGAAAGGGGAATCAACAAAGACAAACGCCATAGGATGCAAATTTAAAATGCAGAATCAAAACCAGAGACACAAGCCAGACTGCCCCCTACACAAGATCCAAAACTCCAGAATCGTTGGTGGTGCGCGTCACGCCATGACGTGGACGGTGGTCGTCGATCGGAATCATATATATGCCCCTACGGCGCTACCTCTCCAAAGGGGTAGTTGAACTTGAGCAGGCCGTTGAGGCCGCCGACCCAGCCGTCGTCGTCTTCGAGCACGCCGTTGGAATCGCCCTTCTTGGGGGCCCGGATCACGCACGGAACGCCGCCGCGCCAGCTGCCGTCCGCCGCAGGGCCAACATTCTCGCCTTCGACGCGCACCTCCATGCCAATGCCCACGCCCGTCTTGCGCTTGCCGTCGATGCTCACCTCGAGCTCGCGGCCCCGGTTGCGCTCGCTAAGCCGCAGCACCACCTTGGTGTTGAGCGGCAGCACCAGCGGCCGGAAGCTGAGACTGCGCGGGCAGATGGGCGTGATGAGCAGCGAGCCCACCAGCGGGTGGATGATGGACCCGCCGGCGCTGAGCGAGTACGCGGTGGAGCCCGTCGGCGTGCTCACGAGGATGCCGTCGGCCACGGCCTCGGTCAAAAAGTGGTTGTTGAGAAAAATGTCAATGATGGCGAGGTGTGGGTGCGGTCCACGGTGTATCAGCAGCTCGTTGATGGCGTGGAAGGCCGGTGGCGGGGCTTGCGATGCGTGTGACGAGAGTGACGAGCGTGACGAGCTGGGTGTGCTGCTCGGGGCCTGGCCAGGTCCGTGGCTCGGATCGGTTATGGACGTAGGCACCAGCTGATCGTTGATGTTGACGCCGTTCTGGTCGTACACGCCCACTTTGAGGCGATGCCGAAGCAGCATCCGGGACACCCGCTTCACGCCCATGCTCTGGCCACGCACACTGCCCCATGACACCGGCTCGTCGGTCTTAGGCTCGTTGTCGGAGCGTGTCAGCGCTGCGGTTTCAGCTGCCGATGCTGTCTTTGTCAGGCCGCCCGCGCTGCCCGCGCTGCCTTGACTTTCTTGGCTGGCAGCTTGTGTATGAGGGCCGACGAGGTCGTCGACGGCCACGCCGCTGCCACTCATGTACACCTCACGCCACGCGCTCTTGTACTCGTCAAACTTCCATTCGCCCAGGAACCCCAGCGAGCCCATGCTAAAGGACAGTATTGGCGGCACGCTCGGCTGCAGCGAGAAGAGGCTTGCTGCCCTCAGGATCGTGCCATCGCCGCCGAGCGTCGTAATGACGTCGATCTTGCGCGGGAAAATGGTTGTTGGGTCGCCGTTGCCGACGACCGTGTAGATGGGGAACGGCAGCGACTCGTGGATGTCGCTGGCAATGCGGCTTTCGAAGACGAGCCGCAGGTCGGGGTAGTTCTTGGCCAGGTGTCGGGCAAACTCAACAGCCGACCGTGTCACATGCGGCGCATGCAGCTTGGGCATAATCAGGATGTTGCGCGGCGGCTGCGGCCAGTGGAGCGACAGCAACGACGACGCCGGCGTTTCTTCATAGCGCGGAATCGTCCGGTCGGGCAAGTGTGTTATATCGAGTAGCTCGCGCCGAGGCAGAGTCGTCGAGAAGAGCCTTGGCTTTCTCAGGCTCCCGAGCACGGCCCGGAATGTAGGTCGAGCCGCCATGGTTGGCCAAGACAGTGGTAGTTGCCGGTGTTTTGCTTTTCTTTCCTGACCATATAGTTCAGTTGTCTAACGTCGAGGTTGTCTGCGCCAGTCTGTCGTGTGAGCAGCACATGCACGCGAAAAGGAAGGTCGGGGAATCGAGAAGATGCACCATTGTCGTTGGGAGAGCGGATGGGAACGCCGGCAGGATCAAAGCAACATGCATGCCTACAGGTCTGTATTTTGAACGAAATCTGGAGTTCACGACGTCCTGCTTGTCGGTGTACTTGGCGACATTGTTGTTTCGTGGCCCGTTTTCGTCGTTCGTGATGTTAGTTTTTCGGATGCCGTCGTTTTCCATTGCCATTGCATAATTTACTATTTTATTTTAGTATTTTATTTAATTCAGCTGCGGCACCAGTCACACACCCCGCAAACGTGCTGTCAAGGGACTGGTGCGTATGGTAATTAGGTGTTTGCCTACGCTAGAGTGTTCTCGGACGATGTTTTAGTGTTCTGGCACTGTGCCAACTGGTGCCTCGACCATCTACATACATCAGCGATCCCAGCAGCCCACTAGCACCTGCAGCTCTCGGATCGCTCGGCCACAGGGCAGTCCAGACCGCTAAGTCGCAGAATATGCCGGTGGCGGGGGAAGGAGCTCTGAAGCTCTTATGTCGTGACCGTTCTTGCCTGAAGCTGCTGACGGCGAATCCGCCGTGCCTTCCCTGCGCCAATCCCTTGTTCTTTCACAGTTATCTCTTTCCTTGTCCTCTCTTCAACAGATGGAAGGAAGCAGATCCTAGTACACGGCAAGGTCGACCAGGACGACAGTGCCTGATTGCTTTCCCCTGTTTCCCCACCTCCTCTCGCTATTCGCACGTCAAGGCAGGGACCAACAGGGCGGTCCAGCTAAGCTCTAAGGCAGCTGATCCTTCCGGCTGTCACCTGCTCACCTCCCATTGTTGCCTTTGACCCCAACGATCTTTTAAAACGTCTCTTCGCCAAACACGCGCGCTGTCTTGGTATTTCTGTCCTTTGTGTCCATTCCCTTGCTCGGTGACCTCCCTGCCTTAAACATCCCTTGGCCGGTACATTTCGCGTGCGTCGCGCAAACTGTGCTGGCTCTGTTACACGACTGCTTCGACGCCGTCGACTTCACGTCTATCATACACTCCTTCGATCGACGGACACCGGGCCTTGGTATCTATTCGCACAGCACGCAGGAGCTTCGCACCGGCTCTGAGACAGCCCGAGTCCTACAGCGACGCCCTTGCACGCCAGCAATATATGTGGAAGGGCAGGCGCCGATAGACACCGATAAAGACCCGCTCTTAGCCATTCAACACAGCACCACGTAATACGTCATACCAGAAAGGGCAACGGCCATGGACACCGAGCTCCGCCAAAGGGCGAAGCCCGCTCCCGACCCCGTCCCGGCCCCGAATCTGACCGCCGGTGTTACGGGTGGTGTGCCTGCTATTGTCGGGCATCCTTCCGGGAAAGAAGGACATGGGAAAGCAGTGCAGATATTGCGTGGCGCTTTGTTTGCTCTCTTTTTCTTTACTACCGTTATTGCGTACGTGCCCAGGCTTTGGAGACATTCACAGGGAAATCGTGAACGATATTCGTCGTGCTGACAGCATAGGATTCAACTCACGCAATGGATCGGCGCCCCTCTCTATTGGATCAATCGTGATTTGTTCTACAGCTACATGGCGTACACCAAACAGCTGTTTGGCATTACCATTGCAACGATGACCTATTGGTGGGGCCCGACAACCATCCGCATCAGCGGCGACGAGTCGGTGGCCGGCCAGATCCGGAAGACCAAGGACGGCCGTGTCGAGTTCGACTTCCCCAACCGCATGGTCATGATTGCCAACCACCAGATCTACACCGACTGGATCTATCTGTGGTGGGTCGGATACGCCAACAAACGCCGCATGGACGGCTTCATCTACATCATCCTCAAGGAGTCGCTCAAGTACATTCCCATCCTCGGCGCCGGAATGCAGTTCTTCGGATTCATCTTTATGTCGCGCAAGATGTCTGTCGATCAGCCTCGTATGGCCCACCGTCTACAGAAGCTTCGTGCACTGCACACGGACCCCGACGGGAACTCATATCTTGACCCCATGTGGCTGTTGTTGTTCCCTGAGGGCACCAACACGTCGGCTAATGGCCGCCGGAAATCTGCCGCGTGGGCACAAAAGATGAACTACAAGGACCCGGAGCATATCTTGTTGCCACGCAGCACGGGCATGTACTTTTGTCTTACGGAGCTCAAAGGCTCTGTCGAATACGTCTACGACTGTACTGTTGCCTACGAGGGCATTCCGTAAGTTCTCTCTCCCTTTTGTTTTCTTATCATCTAGTAATGGATGTCATGGGTGGCATGCTAACATACAACAACAGTCGTGGCAAGTACGGCGAGGACTACTTCTCGCTCTCAAGCACGTACTTCGAAGGCCAGCCACCGAAATCGGTCAACTTTCACTGGCGCCGGTTTCGTGTGGATGACATCCCCCTCGAGACCGCTGAAGCATTTGATCAGTGGTTGCGCGACCGATGGTACGAGAAGGATGCCATTATGGAGCAGTACATGTCGACGGGCCGTCTACCTGCCTCATCTGCCAAGGACGAAGACGACGAACGGCCTGAATACATTGAGACCGAAGTACGGACCCAGTATTTAGGAGAAATCCTTCAGGTATTCTCCGTTGTCGGCACTGTCTGGCTGCTGTACCGTATTGCTGTCCGGGTCTTTGCGAGATTCTGGATATTGTTTGGTGTCCTATCGTGATGGCGATAATTGACTCGCCCGTTCCGGTCAAGTTATAGCCACAGAGACGTCTTTTCACAGCATCTCGACTCATTCTCTCTCGTCCCTCGCTCTCCCGTTTGTCTTTTGGTATTATTATTTTGTGTCTGGTTTTGTTTCGGGTGTTTGGATATGTTATGGAAGCTCGCATTAGAGATTGGCGGCGACGGGGCACGTTAAGCATGTTTGCAGTACTGATTGGGGTTCTCATGGTTTCTTGTGAGTTATGAATATTTTTCTACGATTGTTATGGATAGAAATGATGGCGGCATTTGAGATTAAGCTCTCTGTTAGCGACGGAAATTCACACAAATCAAAGGTTATGCATAGAAGGAACTTCGAATTTCTTCAACGTCTACAATGACACGACTAATGAACGCGGCGTAAAAAGACATAAACTTGAGCAGTAGGTAAGGTTTCAATGCGAAAATGGCCAGAATACGGTCATTAATGTATTTATTTCGGCGAGCTGCCATGAGCTGGAGCCGGAACCATCATGAACATTACCACTCATACGTATTGGTGTCTCGAAATTTCACGACGTTAGGAGTCGTGTAGAGTCAGAGAGAGCCTCGTGACACAAATCGTACCTTCATAAGACCGAATCTACAGATGTGCAAAGTTGCTATATAGCTTGTCACGAGGAAAGGCATCAACAACCCTGTTTACTTAGTGTTGCACAAGGAAAGTGGGATAATATTTACAAAAGAGCTTCCGCTTTTCCATCTAGCGTACGTCGTACAAACAGCACGAGTAAATGGGTAAATAGTGCCTGGGAAGAAACTGACATACGGGGAAAACGTTGCGCATAGTTGTTCTTGGTTTCCTGGGGTAAACTGGGCAAATTAGGTGACAATGCTTTTATGGGTTTCTGGACATACACCAGCAAAAGGCAATCCATATAACAGATTGGATATCGAAGCTTCATTCGCTATGCCTATCGTTGTCTAGTAAGATAATTCGAAGAAAGGCCCGCTGGAAATTGGGCAAAATACACAGTAACAAAGGCAAATTAATTGTCAGGACGGGGACACGGCAGGTGGAACTGAAGTTAAGTTGCACAGAAATCCTAAGATGTAAAGCTTCAACTTTATTTCGATGTCATGCAAAAAAAAGGCTCGCGGACACACAAAACAATATAGTAGATTGTTGTTAGTGTGGTTGGGTGAAGCAAAAATGTATGTGTAAGCTAGGTTTGATGATGCACTTCGGGACTTCTCATACCCGAGATGCTTTATGTTAAAACGACCTCCTTAGTCCACCTTACATAAAATCTGGTTTTAATTTGAAGACAATGATTTTTTACTCATCGTTTCTAGACTCCGATATTAGATAAAATTTGTTGCAGCGGTTTCATTCTTGTAAAAGGAGAACAATACAAACAAAATGAGAAGGTTCACGGTACGGCCGACGAGGACACGCTTGCTGTTGAGACCGGTTTTGCGACAGTGCGGCTGGGGATCATCAAGAGACAGTCCCAGAAACTCGCAAGGTACGGTCTATTGGCCCCAGTGTATCAACTGGTATGGAAGAGTTCATATCGAAGGCCGGTTTCCTGGCATAGCCTTTGAATTCTAGCAGCCTTATACTAGGCCATCAGCCACGGTCGACCATTCCCGAGCGTAAATCAGGCCGACACATATTATAACACAATTTTTTAGAACGGGGTTGAACTGTGGCATGCTCGGTATCCTATCTATCAGGGCCTTGCACGTTCGACCTACGACATAGCTATACGGACAGGATATCGATGCGGTCTGGGACAAATCTGTTTGCTGGTCGTCATGGTACTGCTCGTTGCGATGATATTCGAGCCTGGAACAGGGTCGGGGGCAATACTCGACGAGACAAGACTGCAAAATTTAAATCTAAGCGGGTATAGTTCACACAATTCGAGGGTGATTGGTATTTGACGATGTTGTTGAGGTTGACGACTAGTATATTAGAGAGTTGAGGATGCGTTGTGACGAACATGGAATGGAATGAGCTAATGTTTAGAAATATATTTGCCCTGTAAATACAGACGTACCTTGCCCTGTAAATTTACCAAATTTGACAGGGCTGCCATTAATAATCAGATTAGCCAGGCGGGCTTCGCCCCGCGGTCATTTTGCCGCTAAATTGTCTGCCACCCACCACCATCTTTCGCTATTACGTCAGAAAAAACTGTCGCTCGTAAGTGACCCACTCCTATTTCCGCCCACTACCCGTTTCAGCCCAGCATTTGGCCAGAAACATCACTAAAAACACGAAAAAAGCATTAAATTTAAAATGCCGTAAGTCCACGAATAACGCGTTATTTAACACCAGATTTTCTAATGATGTTTTTTATAGGAGATAGTGTGATTATATTAAAGATGATATTAATTACGCTCTTTTAGTGGTTAAAAATAGTATAGATATATAAGAAGTTATAAAATAGAATAACGTTTTATTCTTTATATTAAAAGGCCGTAAAAAAGGTGTATTACTAGTAATTAAAGTATTTAAGGGCTTTTAAAAATTATTATAAGTTTAAGAAGAATATTTTTATAATTAGATTATTATTTAAGGTATACTTAAGTGTTTATTTATATATATATATATATTAAAGTAATTATTATTAATATT